>PVJD01018965.1:0-12943 GCA_004026545.1 Mormoops blainvillei | reverse complement strand
AACATTTTCCCGCCACCACTTTCCCCAGCCCCACCCACCCCTGCCTCCCACCCTCAATCATTCCCCCATTCGGCTTTGTTAAGGGTCCTTTATGCATGTTCCTTGATGACCCTTCCCCTCTCCCTTGTCATCTTCCTCCCTCCTCCCCTCTGGTTACTGTCAGTTTGTTTTTTATTTCAATGTTGCCGGTTATATTTTGCTTGCTTGTTTATTTTGTTTATTAGATTCCACTTATAGGTGAGATCATATGGTATCTGTCTTTCACCACCTGGCTTATTTCACTTAGCATAATGCTCTCCAGTTCCATCTATGCTGTTGCAAAGGGTAGTAGCTCCTTCTTTCTTTCTGCTGCATAGTATTCCATTGTGTAAATGTACCATAGTTTTTTGATCCACTCTTCCTTGTGGTCTGAGAAAATGCTTGATATGACTTCAGTTTTCTTAAATTTGTTGAGGCTTGTTTTGTGTCGTATCATGTGGCCTATCTTTGAAAATATTTGATGTGTATTTGAAAAGAAGGTGTAGTTTGCTTCTTTGGGATGAAAGGTTCTATATATATCAGTTAGGTCCATTTGATCTAATGTGTCATTCAGTTCCACAATATCTTTGTTGATATTTTGTTTGGGCGATCTATCCATTGTTGACAGTGGGGTATTAAAATCCCCTAGTATAAGTGTGTTGCTATCTATGTTTTTCTTGAAGTCCTCCAGGATTTTCCTTATCTATTTCGGTGCTCCTATGTTGGATGCATATAGGTTTACAATGTTTATGTCTTCTTGATGGATTCTTCCTTTGAGTATTATGAAGTGTCCTTCTGGGTCTCTTTTTACAGCCTTTGTTTTGAGTCTATTTTGTCTGATATGAGTATTGCTACCCTGGCTTTTTTTCCTGTCCATTTGCTTGGAATGTTTTTTTTTCCAACCCTTTACTTTCAGTCAGTGTAGGTCTTTTGTTCTGAGGTGGGTCTCTTGTAGGCAGCATATGTGTGGGTCTTTTTTTTCTTATCCATTCAGCTACTCTATGTCTTTTAATTAGAGCATTTAATCCATTTACACTTAAAGTTATTATTGATAGGTACTTATTCATTTTTTTCCCTTTGTACTCGGATTCCTCTCTTTCTCACTCTCTTTTTAATCTTGAAGCAGTCCCTTTAGTATATCCTGCAATGCTGGTTTGGTAGGGGTGTATTCTTTTAACCTTCTTTTGTCTGAGAAACTCCCTATTTCACCTTCCATTTTAATTGAGAGCCTTGCTGCGTAGGGTAGTCTTGCTTGCAGGCCTTTGCTTTTCATTACTCAGAATATTTCTTGCCATTCCCTTCTGGCTCATAGTGTTTCTGTGGAGAACTCAGCTGCTAGCCTTATCGGGGCTCCCTTGTACACTACTTCCTGTTTCTCCCTTGCTGCCTTTAAGATTCTCCCTTTGTCCTTGATATCTGCCGTTCTAATTACGATGTGTCTTGGAGTGGGTCTCTTTGGGTTCCTCTTGAATGGGACCCTCTGTGCTTCCTGGACTTGTGTGACTTTTTCTCTCTTCACATTAGGGAAGTTTTCCATCATTACTTTTTCCAATGGGTTTTCTATCCCTTGCTCCTCCTCTTCTCCTTCTGGTCTTCTTATTGTACAGATATTATTACGTTTCATGTTGTCCTGCATTTCCCTTAACCCATCTCCGTTCTTTTGGAGCCTCTTTTCATTTTCTTGTTCTTTCTGGGAGTTTTTTTCTACCACATCCTCCAGCTCGCTGATTCGATCCTCTGCTTCATCTGGCCTGCTTTTGATTCCTTCTACTGTGTTCTTCAGTTCGAAATTGTACTCTTCATTTCCTCTTGGTTCTTGTTGATAGTTTCTGTGTCCTTTTTCATGCTGATATAGTTTGCGGTAAGTTCCTTGTAGTTTCCCTGTAGTTTTTGTAGTTCTCACTGAGCTCACTGAGTTCAGTGAGGTTCCTTATAACCATTATTTTGAACTCAATATCCGATAGTTTACTTGGCTCTATTTCATTCAGTAGTCGTTCTGAGGATTCGTCCTTTTCTTTCAGTTGGGGGTTGTTTCTTTGTCTTCCCATTATTTGGCTGCGGGAGCAAAACCACAAAGCCCAGGACACAAACCCACAACCACAGAAATAACTCCCCCTTGCAATCCCTCTGTCAACGGCAACTGAACCAGTATTAATAGGCTGTAAAGAGATTAAGACTATTGTAAGAAAGGAGAGAAATAGACTATAGTATAAAATCTAGTGACTTAATATGCACCAACTTGATGGACAGGACATGAATGTTAAAATGCTATGTAGTAACGAAAGTATCGCAAATCATGGAGAAGACCACAGTGGGTTTCGTCTCTAGTATTTACCGCTGTTTTTTCTTTCTGGATCCACCTCTAGCGAAGTTAGATGTTGACTCTGTCTGACCTTAAGCAGCCTGTTCGAGACTTCCCTGGGATCTACTGTCTGCCTCTGTCTCCTTCTCTTTTTAATGTAGTCGCTCTGTGATCAGCAGTCAGGCTAAAGCACCATAGGGCGGGGCAGAGTCCCTCCTGGGGTCAGGGCTAATGTTTCCCCTCAGGGTACTGCTGTTTGGAGGGGAGAGGTCTGTGTGAGCTCGGTGGCTGCTGCCTAATGGGGGTGATTCAACCCCAGGATTCCGGCAGCTACTCTCCCAGTTCTTTCCCCAAAGCCTCTCTCCCCAGCCTCTCCTCGGACATCTCTAGCTCACTCTGCCCCAGCTTTGCAGGGATCTGCTGTCTGTGGCTGCCACTCCGCACTCAGCTGTCAGCCTTAAGCACCACAGGGCCAGGGCAGAGTCACACCTGGGGCTGTTCCTCTCAGGCTGCTGCTCCCAGGCGTGCTCTGCCTGAGCAAGATGGCTGCTGCCACGTGGCGGATGACTCAGCACTGGGATCCCAGCGGCTACTTCCTCAGTTCTCTCCCCAAAGCCTCTGTCCCGTATCTTTCCTCCGGAGTCTCCAGCCCACTCTGCCCCCGCCTTTGCTGGGCCCAGGGTAAGTGGCTGCAGATGGAAATGTAGGCGTTGGCCCTTTAAACGGCTCTTTCAGTCTCCAGCCGCCCGTCTCTGGCAGAGGGCAGCCCTGTGGCTTTTCACAGCTGGCTGTTATCCGTGTACTTTTTGGGCTCTGGCGCTGTAGGCTGGGCATCCCCACTTATGGTTTAGCCCGCTTTTCTCAGGGGGATCCAACTGGCTGCTCAAATATCCCTTTGGTGCTCCCACCCAAGGGTGCCCAGCCAGCCCTCTTGCGTCTCTGCCGTACTCCTTACCAGTCAGGTTGTGCTGAACTGATTCCTCTGTCTGTCCGAGGTTACAAGGCTTCTCTCTCGTTATTGTTCAGTCATTTGTTCCCGGTGATTTCTCCACAATTTAGTTGTAACTCCAGATTGGTCATGAGAAGAGGTTACTGTGACTTTCATTCACTCCTCTGCCATCTTGATTCTCTAGGAAAAGGATTTTTGCATCTTTGGGCTGATTGAGAACATAATAAGTTAGAATTCAAAATGCACATGACAAATGTTGAAAGTATGATTGCAGATAAAAAGCAGCAATAGAGAATTTCCAAAAGGACAGGTACAGGACGTAGATTAACACTGTTAGGTGGGAGAGTCTCACTGGGAAATGCAGTCTGGTTTCAAGTAAGGGACTTCATTTATTCTACTCAGTTTTGTCCTTTGTTTAATCTCATTACTTCATCTGCTTCATGCCTCTTACCACCACGTAACACACTGGATGGAAACACTCTACTTCTTAGTATATAGAAATTTTGAACCAGGAGGTCATTCAGTTGGGAGCATGGAGAAGAGAAGGCCGTAATTTAGACTGTACTTTATGCTCTCACCGTAGGCAGTGGGGCAGCTAGTTTTGAGCCAGAAACAGAGAGCAAGATGGAGAAGCTTGCTGAGCAGAATAACTCTTTACCGTAAGGCTCTCTTACTTGGTTTCAGTTCTCAATTCCCATACAAAAGGTGAACTCACATTTGAATAGAAGTGCAGAAAAACTCTGATCTCTTTTCCATTGAAATATGAGATATTCAAGTTAAGAGTTTTGATGGAAATATCTCTGAAACACTCATACCTTCTAGAAGTTTCGCAGTATGTCCACCCATATGAAATAACTACTCTTTTCCTTTGGAAGTTGGAGCGTAGTACTGGTTACCTGCTGGGAATACATGTCAGAATCACCTAGGAAGGCTTTTCAGGACCTGGTCATTCTATCTTTCTGTCCTTCTGCCCTCCCCCCGAGCCACTCCCTAGATTCTGATATGACCCTTTAGGAGTAGCGGTGGAATTTAGGAATGGTCGGCAGGGATATTTTGTTAGACAGGTTTTTTGTTTTTTTAAGCGATACTCTTATCTGCTTGAGAACCATAGCTCTGTAAGTTGTTACACTTCATCTTGGCAGACATCATGTGGACCTCGAAGTCTGAGGTACTGTAGATATTAAGTTCAGGTCAAAGAACTCTGGTGACCATGTGTGAGCATATGGTAAAGGAGCTAATTAGGATTTTTTTAAAATCACAAATTTGCTTTTAGCTTTGCTTAAAGTAATAGTAAAACATCTGCATTTTTTTCTGTTTTATATGCCATGGTGATCTATAGTACACATTTCAGAAAAAAGTTAATCTTTGTCTATAATGGGTTGTTATACCTATCGTTCTCCTCACAGTAGTGAATTACTTTGTCACTTAAGATCATAACTTAATTGACCTAGAAATAAAAGTGGACACACAGGTCAGTTTGTAGTTGACCTTTTAGTTCTGCCTCTTCCACACATGACATTTTGATTCTTCTCAACCCCTCTACCTTACTAGTTTAATGGCTTACTAGCTTTTTAGACAGTCGAACAATTGTGATTCCCCAGCGTCAGCGTGAGTCTCAATGTAATTCGATGGGAAGGCATTCCCAGTGTCCTCGGGGTAGCAGAGCTAGATGAGAACTTCCTGTATCTTTTCGAGGCTGTCAGCCTGTAGACCTGGTACTGCCTGCAGTGACTTTCTTGAGTTCAAAAAGAGATTGTTTACCTATCCAACACAGGAGAATCAGCACAAGTAATGCTCAAGTGCAATCGAAAAATTAATACCCGCCCATTTGATGTGTTCAAAATAAGTATGTTTAAAGATCTTTGTTTTTTAAAAATATTCCTGAGTTTAGTGCTTACCAGTGCTTTGAAAAGCAAGCCACCTGCTACCAATTCTCAGCAATAAGCTTTGTCTTCTTTGCCAATGTTTGACCTACACCATGTACTAGGATTTCCCCATTTCCTTTCCCTTTCTTTTGTGTGGAACCCATGAAATGTTTCTGTGTGTTCTCACCATCTGTGCTCAGCAGCACGGCCCTATGTGTCTGTGGAAAGAAGAGCCACTCTGTACTGAGAAAGAAGCATATTAGATTGTCACTGATTTTGGTTGATGTCTACCAGATAGCAGGGAGAGCTTTTCAGCCGAGCCAAGGAATCTTAGAAGGCCAGCCCTGCTTCAGGGAGTCACTGCTGAACGAAATGGGGCCTCTACAGAGCTGACCTGAGAGCGGTTCCAAAGTCTCAGGTCTTTAGAATTCTCATAGTTGGGTTAAAATTCATGGTGATCCCCTAGGAGATAGGAGCCGGGGCATATTCTTGTTTGGATTACATGGCATCTAGCCTGGTATTTTGTCCAGAAGAAGCACTCCATGAGTGTTGAATCCAAAGGTTATAATTACTGTAATGAATTTTATTAACTACATGATTCCTATAACAACAACAGTGAAATGTAAGCGGCTTCCGTTTACATCTGTAAAACATTCCTGGTCGTTCCTTACTGTAGATTAGAGTGCTTATTTTTGGCCCCTCTCTCCCCAGGTGTACAGCCGTGTGGCAGGAGAAACTGTGTTAACAATGGACAAACGACTGGACAGACTCATCTCTCACTGTGGCCCCGTAACAGGCTGCATTTTTGCTTTGTTGGCTGTATTTAACTTTCTCTTTCTCACTTTCCTGAGATGGATGACGCCAGATTCTGTCATTGATGTTGCAATAGATGCCACAGGGCCAGATGGTGCCTGGACTAATCAATATCCTTGTAGTAGAAAACGGGGCAGGGATAATGAGATGTCTAAAACCAGGTAGGAAAAAGCCTGGGTCAGAATATTTGAAATACTTATAATAGTTCTGTTAACGTTATTGAAGATAACCTTGCTTTTTTCCTTTTTTAAAGTTAAGTAAGTAAGTTATGCTACCTCTATACCATTCGATGTTTTATTTTGAGGAAAGATAACTTATGCAATTCCTGAGTGTGGAAATTCCTTGCACTTATAAAAAATTTAGGAGAGAACCTATTTTAGCCACTCAGGTACGAAATTTTTCAGACTACTGAAATCCCTCTAGCAAAGATGTTTTCACATATTTTGGGGGCTTTGGGTGCTGAAGGGCCAAATGTTTTCTGGGCATTCTTTTTTTTTTTTTCTGGCCAATTTTAAATGTTCTATCATGAGTTAGATATTTCACCAGATGTTTACAAGTTTCGTTTTTGGAGAAGTACAGTAACTCTTAAGAATTATTTTAAGTCATGTCCATGTACCTTTATTAGCTATTTAATTTATGTTCTTAAACATTTATTGGGTACATTCAGTAAGTGTTACATATGATCAGCAGGTTTCTTGAGTAAGAAGTTCTGTCAGTTACCAGCACACTTTAAGCGCCTACTTTGTGAGAACATTGAACTAGATACTTCCTGCCATGAAGGACCAGGGTGCATTTGCTGTTCATCACTGAAATGGCTCACTTCTTTGTAGTCAACAGTTGATATGAAATTGTAAAACATCTGTCATGCCAAAAATGCGTGTGCTTTTAATGCCAGGAAACTGTTGCTGATACGCTCCAGGTACTTCTTTGATCCTGTTATGTGTGTGTTCCCAGGTAAAGCCTTCATTTTCAGTTGTGTTTATGAAAATGCTTTTTGCTTTTCAATTACTTAAGGGACCGATATCACTGTTGAGGAGAGTGCAGAGAGAAACCCTCCACACCTTTCAGTGTACAGTTTCGTTCTCTGTAAATGCCTTCGTGTTTTCCATGCAGAATGTATGAGGGTGTGCCATCTCAAACTCAGCTGCTACCCTGCACCTTTGAGAGACGTCACTTCCCTTCACTTGTGGCCTAGCTGATGTCTGATAAGTATTGTCAGTGTGCAAAAAAGCCTGTACCCGAGAATGTTTTATTCAGTGAATTGAGTCTGAAAATTTTAGGAATATAAGTCTCTTTTTGGATGGATGTGTTGTTAACTGTAATTGTTGTTGCCCAGAGCCATGGGTTTTTAAACCCCAAATTATCTACGTGGTGTGTCTTATTGAACTCCTTTGAATAAGTTTTTGTGATAAAGGACTGACATCAAAAGACTGAGGAACATGTAGGTGCAGTTAGATTCTGGCAGTATTATGATTCTGTATAGGTTTTTTTAAATGACAATATTTACAAAACTTTTTAAAGTATCATGCCTATAACCAGTTGCCTCTTACATAAAGAAATATACTTGTGTTTCGCACTAAAACACCAATGCAAGAGTGCAGTTTTTAAAATCTAGAAGTTAGGAGTTCTTTTTAAAGAAAAATGAACTGACCCAGATCACTAAATCTTTTTGGGATTTTTATGCACAAAAACTGACCTATATAAATATGGAATAAACAGTGCCAATATTCATGATAAAGTGAGAAATTGACATTTGGTTTTATTTGGCAATTTAAGAAGGCATACTATTGTTTCTTGGCATTTTTTTCAAAATCGTTATTATTAAATTGTCATTTGTTTTCAATGGGCATAGCGTTTAAAGTTCTTGCATGTAAAATGTGTAATTTTCAAATTAAAATTATTTTTCTTTTTTTTAAATGGAAGTAAATTTGCTTGTTCTAGTAAATCTTAATTTTCAAGCTTCCCAGATACTTGTTATTATCAGTGTTGCACTGGTCAGTATATGAAAACACATTGTTCTACGTTGCTACTTACACATTTATTTGAAGATGAACTTGTAGTGATGAGTTTATGAAAAACGTATTGTATTTCTTTTGATGTTACAAAAGTAGCACATGTAAAACCAATTTATGAAAACGTGCTACATGTCCTATAAAAATAAAGACCAAACTGACATTTTCACAATTTTCTGAGTTTGTCTTTTTTTTATGACCAGTATTTTATTTACTAGCTGAATACCACTCCTCACCCCCCCTCCTATTCTTTCTGTTTTAAAAAAATTTTATTGAATTTATTGGGGTGACATTGGTTAATAAAATTATAGAGGTTTCAGGGATACAGTTCTATAATACATCATCTTTTCAGTGCAATTTGATGGGTTGCTAGGTCTCTTAGTAAAACAGGAAATATCCTTCCAATGATGAATTACTTTGTCATCTTTTCTTTCTAGAATACATTCTCTCTTTTACTTATGGGATAGCAAGTTCAATTGTGCCTTTGTTTCCTGATCCAAACAAATCCTTGTTTTGCACTGTGCTTGAGTCACCATATGAGACAAATGAATACGTCTATTAATTGTTGTGTATGTGAACTACGTAATTATGCTTTGTCTTGTGAGCTATTTTAAGAGAAACTTGAATTTTGATTTTATTTACAGGAACCCAGTTTCTCCCACCCCTTTTTTTTGGAAGCAATGGAAAGCAGTCACTTACATTGGTCTGTTCTGATTTACCTTATACCAAAACTTATTTTTGGCAGTCAGGACATAATTGGTGTTTGTTTACTTTTTTGAAATATTTTTATCCTCTGCATTCCCAAAAGAATTGCTCAATGTGGTTATATTATATCATTCCATGTCTGGATTTTTTAATTCAGTTATTCTGTTCTATACAGAATTTGATTTGTCGTCATCAGTACTTTAGGACATTGACTTATCTTTAGCATTTATGTTTGTCTGTGGCCCAGTGGTTCTCAGCTGGATGTGGGAGGATGAAAGGGGTGGTGATTTTGTCCCCATGGGGACAAATGGCAGTGAGTGTCGGGAGACGTTTCTGGTTGTTACAACTGGATGGGAGTGGGTCATTGGCATCAAGTTCACAGAGGTCAGGGATGCTGCTTTCCGACAGCCCCCAACAACAAAGAATGATCTGGCCCAAAATGTCAGTGGTGCTGTAGATGATTTTGTCTCCTGTGAAAGACTGAATTGACTCCTTCCTTCAGTAGACTTAATGTCCATCTAAAATGTAAAGATAGTCTTTCAGAAATAGTATATGAGGGGAGACCCAAAAAACCCCAAAATTTATTTATAAAAGATTGTGTATTTATTCTTACATGTTTAGATTTCAGTCACCTTCAAAGTACTCTCATCTCATGCAGTACACCTATTGAGATGTTTTTTTCCACTGCTCAAAATAGTTTTTAAACTACTCAATTCTGATGCCTTTTTAGTGTTTCTGTCCTTTTTTGTTTCACCTCTTCCATATCATCTTTGAGGACTTTTTTATCCAAGAAAAACAAAAAAATATTGCCCAGGGCGAGATGGGGTAAATAGGGAGGGTGGGTCATGGGTGTCCTGCCGTTTTTGGTCAAAAGCTGCCGAACACTCAGTGTGCTGTGGGCAGGTGCTCTCGTAAATCACCAATCATGAAATGGGCAAACACACTGAAAGAGCCTTCAAAAAAAATTCACTGAAGCTGAACACGGCCCGTCACAACACTAGCTGCTATACTGATACACATGGGTTCCTAGAGCACCTGCCTAGCAGGGGAAGCGTGTCCTACAAGGGGCCCGCCCTCCAGAAGATAGTTCTGGTTTTTGGGGGTCCTCCGTTGCAGACATCCATTTGAAGCTTTTAAAAAGTTGAGCTTCTCATGACCAACTTTTGTTGTATGCAAAACAGAAAGTACAACCATGTTTTAAATAAAAATCAAAGCTAAAACAAGACAATAATGTTATACAAGACAATATACATCACTGGGATGTCATGAGAAAATAATCATCTTCATAGAGTATGGTTGAAGAAAGAGACATGAAACCAGCAAAAATACCTTGTGTTCATCCGTGTGTTTTCGTACACTGACTCTCTACCAGGTAATTAATGTAAGCTTGGTAAAGTCAATCCTATATGTTCATATTTGTTCTTGGGAATGGAAATGACACGAGGCCTTTATGGTTCTCTGATGCTGAAATGATGTGCTGTGTATTAAACGAAAGTCAAGACTTCATTCTCATGCATCAGCCTTTAAACAAAGTATGGGAAACAGTTCTTATATAGGTAGTCATTCTAATTTGTCTTGAGTGCTAGAACAGACTCCCATATTTTTGCATGAAGCATTCATTAAATAAGATTTCCTTTGTCTGCTCTTACAATTTTATTTTGGCATGTCTTATTGGTTGCAGAAATTTAGAAAATCTAATATAGCCAAGAATGAAAGAGGAGACCTAGATTTTCCCCACCTAATCTTCCTATGTGTGGAAAATTAAAAATAAGCCATTTTCACTTGTATTGGCCAGCTGATGCATGTTGAACAGTTAGGCTTACAACTAACCAACTAGGGGAGGTATCAATTAACAGAATCTTTGGGTAATTCACCGAGAACCTAGGGCATCTTCATCATCCATTTCATGGTGACTCTTCCATGATCGAAGATAGTCCACATTTTCCAAGAAGAGGCACCACCTTTACTGACACTTGGAGTGGGAAGTGACTGATCAGAAACTTGACTGGGGGGCCTTGTCATGGATGAACTGATTACCGTAAGTGGCTTGTTTCCAGTATGACACTTCTACATGGAGAGGCATCCAAGACGGGCCTGTTAAAAATACTGGCTTAGAGTAAGTAGTCTTTTTTTAACTGGTCATAGTTTAGAATTGGGCTTTATTTCCCATGAACCTCAGAATGAAGAAAAAACGAAGTGTTCCGGGGCTAGTGCTTCCCACCAAGAACATGGGATGTATTTGTCCTTCTTTGCATGAACTTCAAATAACTTGTTTTGTCCCCATGGGATCTGAGGAGTTTGCTTTATCTTTCCAATCCTGCCTTCCAACATCATGTAGCAGAAATGGGGATTTAGGAATAAAAAAAAGATCTGGATGCAAACCCTGTTTGTTAGATAGCACTGAGGAATGCAGGTCTAGAGTTATTGGGTGTTTCTGGTGGGAAGGAAGTTTGTTTAGTTCATTTAAGCTTGCTGTGAATGTCAGCACATGCAGTCACCAAATCATAGCTTAGAACCTGCAAACTCTGTTCTCCGTGACAGGACACTGAGGGCTAGAAGGTTTAAAATAGATGTCAGATGATACCAATTACAACTCGGTGAAATTCTGCAGTCATGAGAACTTGTATAGAGTGTAAACCAAAATGGAAGATGGTCCTGTTTTCTGTGGCTTTAAAAATATTTTCATTACCATGTTTGCTACTTTTTTTTCTTCAAGCTTTTAATTACAGTGTTTTTGGCTCTCCTAACCCATTTCTGTATCATCGAAGGAAATAGAAAAGAAGCAGCTAGGACAGCAGATCTGTGGTGGAATTTCAGGTAAAAGAACAGCCTTTGTTAAAAGGCCGATGCATGAGAATACAGCCTTGAGTCACAATATACATTTTTTAAAAACCTGGCTAATTTATATGAATAATATTTCTAGAAGGCAGATTTTATTTATACTTTGGATTTGAGTGGATTGTTTAAAAAAATTATTACAGTAACAAATGGTGTTGACTGCACCATTTGTGAAGGATTTTCAGCTTTATTTTTTGTAAGCTAGTTCTTCAATTAAGAGTTATTATATAAGAAGCAATGAAAGTAGTGGCTTTCTAAATGTATTTTGAGAAAGCTCATTTTTACTAACCTACAGAATTACTTACCTAGGGTTGTAAATATTTTTAATCAAATTTTAACAATGCTTTCTAACAAGACTGAGTTTCCTCGGGAAACAGAATGACCAAGAAATTTGATGTAAAGCAACAAATGTAGCAAGCTATATTTATTTTGGTGTTGTCATTTGCAATTCAAATTGATTAGCCACTTGTCACTGTCAAAAGATAAAAAACCTTTTACTAAACCCATTTATATGAGGTACCACGCAAAGCACTGCAAGCAAATGTTGTTATAATATGAAATACCCACATTTAGGTAAAACATACTGAAGTGTCCTGCTTTGTAGAACTTGGTCTCCATTTCTTTCAAGAAACGATTCACCTTAGCTGTAGCGAATGAATCAGATATCTTTGTCTGCTAGGATTGCCACTTAATAGAGTAGTGTTTATTCACAACAGAATTCAGAATTGCCCTATGTGTTTTTGGTGTCCACAGGGGTTCCAGGATTATATCACTCTTTATCTAATATCCATTTCTATTTGCATCTAGGATTCTCTTTCATAATAGACCGGAGCTCTGTGATTCAAATACACTAGATGACTTTGAAGACACTAGATAACAGCAGTCTTATCCAAGGAAATAAGACCTCCAAAGACAAAGCATCAGGATGTTTCAGTTAAGTGGGAAAAATGAGAAGAACCTTGACGTTTCAGAAAGTGTAAGAAGTCCCGGAGTGTGGAAAGAGATTTCTTTTGGGGATTACATTTGTCATACATTTCAGGGAGGTATGTTGCTTAGATTGGTTTTTTAAAAAAACAACTCCCCTTAATTTCAAGTTAAGCATGATTTGAAAAAGCTATTTTCTTATTTAATTTGTAAATCTGGGCAGGGGCTTTTTAAATGGTTCAGTAACACAGTTTTGATGTTGTCATAGGTACGTCATCCTCATGGTTTAAGTTAGGTAAAGCCCAACAAAGTCAGTGTTGGGAAGAGCATTAAAAATGTTTTCTGTTGCCTGAGTGCATTATTTTTGTCTATGTGGCCCTTAGCTAAGTACACTCTTAAAAAGGTTTTATAATAGTCAGAACCTATGTAAGCATGGTTTAAGTCTGGGGCCATAATACAGATCTCTTCAATTGAGCTCATTTATTCGTTAGCTTGAATATATCTGTTCAAGCTCTTA
>PVJD01018964.1:0-12938 GCA_004026545.1 Mormoops blainvillei | reverse complement strand
TCATGCTGGTCTAATGTCTACTTCAAGTGAGGAATGACCAGGACAGTAAGAAACACTGACACAGAAGGACTTGGAGACTCAGGAAAGAACTGGGAAAAGGAAGATAAAAAACTCCTGAACTGGAAAATTAATCGAGGACAAAATGGGGTGAGTTGAACCAGGCCATTGGCCTTTCTCGACACAAACACTGCATTAAAAAAAAAAAAAAAAAAAAAGTGTTAAGGGCCAGGGGTGCTGTTGCTTGTTACTGGCACAATTTCAGAGAGCTCAATTTTTATGACTCAGTATATGAAACAGTGTCTTCAGTGTGTGGTTCTCAAACACACACGCAGAGAATCAGCTGGTGACCAAAACCATCAGTCTCACCCTCCCAGAATTTAACTGAGGAGGCCTGGCATCTACATTTTTAACAAACACCCCAAGTGATTATGACATACTTGGTCCAGAGGCCAGGCTGTCAGAAACACTACTCTAGGGGGGAAGAAAGTTTGGGGTTGGGGGACGGTATTTTGATCAATGTACCTTGTCAACTGACTTTCAGATCAACCTCATGAGATTATAATAAATAACCAATTAACATAGGTAACGTCCTTTAAAAAAGGAAATTGACATGCTAAGTCCTATACATGTATTAGCTGCAATTATTAATACTATAGAATCACTATGACTATTATTTTTCTAGGTAAAAAAAGGTCTCTACTATGATGCTCACCCTAAAAGTCAGTTTTGAACTTAATACCTTTCATCCTTCCACACTGAATAAATGGTTTTAGTTTATGTAGAGCTCCCCAAGGAGAGAGAGTGTGTCTTATTTAAATTTCTGTCACCAGCCTATACTGCATAGTTCCAGGCACCTCACACAAAGCCAGTGCTCCAAGAATGTGTGTGAAACTGAACCAGACTGTACAGACCATGGATTCCATAGTGAAACCTTCCCTTTAGGGAGGCCTTTATGGAGACCTGGTTTCTTTTTAAACAAATGCACAAAGGAAAACCTAGGCTCATAGGATAAAAAGCTTAATAATTATAAAGAAATTATTCCTCTGTGGTTAAAAAATAGCTAGTAGCCCTGGCTAGTATAGCTCAGTGGATTGAGCACCAGCCTGCGAACCAAAGGGTCACAGGTTTGATTCCCAGTCAGGGCACATGCCTGGGTTACAGACCAGGTTCCCAGTAGGGGGCGCACAAGAGACAACCACACATTGATATTTCTCTCCCTCTCTCTCTCCCTCCTCTTCTGTCTAAAAATAAATAAGTAAAATCTTTAAAAAAAACAAAACAAAACTAGTATTAAACATACTTGTAGTGTATTACGGATATGAAAAAGCCCAGGGCTTCTACATGCATCACTATAACCATCCCTTGATAAACTCAGGGGTTTGCTAGCACAGACAATAGGAACAAAAATATATACACACAAAAGAGGGAGACAGGGAGAGAGGGAGAGAAGGAGAGCCCACATGCAATCATAATGTCATTACCTTGGGTCTACATTTGGGATACTCGTGGTCACCTGGTAGCACCTTGAAAGAAATCGGTACCCGATCAGCCCTCCGATTGGCACAGAAAGCATCACAGACAGTTCGATGCACAGCGTTATAAACCACATCCAGGCCAGTCAGGGTAACAAAAGCCATAGGTCGACAACATAATTCCACAGGGAAGTCCCACTGTGTGGGGCTCATGTTCTAGGCGTTAGGAGAAATCTGAAATACAAATGTTGATATAGTCATAACTAATTTTTAAAAGCCCATATACATTTCTAGTATGTAAATCTCCACCATCTAAGGAACATTACAGCCCCGGCTGGGGTGGCTCAGTGGATTCAGCACTGGCCTGAGAGCTGAAAGGTCACTGGTTCAATTCCCAGTCAGGGCACATGCCTGGGCTGTGCACCAGGTCCCTGGTTGGCGGTATGCAAGAGGCAACCGACTGATGTTATCTCCCACACATTGCTGTCTCTCTCCCTCACTTTCTCTCCCTTCCCCTCTCTCTAAAAGTAAATAAATAGAATCTTTAAAAAAAAATTCTAATTGTAATACTGTTTAAAAAAGAAATATTACAAAAAGGCAAAGACTTCGAAATATCTGCAAACTGTTGAGAAAATACAAAAAAGATCAAAATGTTTGAAAACTTTCATTCCTATACTGACCTGCTGAAATTTAGTAACTATTGGTATTGTATTTTTTTAAAAACTTTCATATTACAAAGGTAGTCATCTTTAAGAGAAGTCAGTATTTTCAGTAACGTCTCAAAATGTGCACATAAGTTTGGGATGAGCAGACCAAGAAAGCAGGAACGTCATCAAATTAAAATAGGTCTCATGACCTACTTCATCTATAAATAAAAATAATTATAAGTAATTATTGACTTAGAAATACAATAAAGTATAATTTTCTGTAATTTCTCTGTAACTGCTAACATCTAATTTCTGAATTCCTGAGATATTATTAAAATAATATGCTAATTATCTAGATAGAGTCGGCCCTCCACGTCCTCGGGTCCCACATGTGCAGATTCAACCCTGCTGTGTAGTCTATACACCTTTGCTGGCAGTCACACTAAAACATAGAAACAGGTGCAATTAATTTTAATAATATTCTATGTAACCAATACATGCAAATTATTATCATTTCAACATTAATATAAACATCATTAACAAGGTATTTTACTTTTTTGTACTAAGTTTTCAAAATCTGGTGTGTGTTGTACACTCACAGCACATCTCAATTCAAGAGCTCCATAGCCACAAACGGCTTCTGGCTGCCGGCTACCATACTGGACAGCGCAGCTGTAAGTTATCGTAATTCTGTCCCCAAAATTAAAAAAATTCTCGCTACATTCTACCTTAAAAGCTTTGGCACTTGAAATGGGTCGTGCTGATTCTGCAGCAAAGGAATGGGAATGGCAAAGGCCACGTACAGAGGTTGTAAGGAGCTTAATGACAGCCCGTGGGAGGAATTTCTTCGTCTCCTGGAAGAAGTCAATGACGTGGAAGCAGGTGCAGAAGCAGTGAGTGAACACCCTGGATGAGATACCATGTCGTGCAAGGGAAATGCTTTGGAAGCCGGCATGGAAGATAATAATGAAGACTCTTGGAAAGGATGGTGATACAATGTAAAGAAAGGCGACCTACTCAAAGCGGAAGATAAATTTATGTGGTCACTATTGTTTTAATAGAGATTCAGGGTGTAGGGCAAGGCTAGTAAGGATAAGATTCATAGAAGTTCAACTACAAAACGACCCACAGAGGAACGACAGTTTGAGGGCTGGATGATGAAAAAATAAAAGGTGATGTTGAGGATTTGAAGCAACAACCGATTTAAGAAAAGGTACCGTTCTAGGGTCGCAGAATTCTGCCCTGATAGCGCCAATCAGAAAAGGCGAAGAAACAATGCTGCAGCCCTAGAAACGGACTCTATCTGCGTCCCAATGCCCCCTTAAACCTGGAAGCCCTAGAAATAAGCGCACAGGAGCAAAAGAGGAAGTGCCCGAATTGCACCCGCTGACGCCGTTGGGAAACGCAGGCCCCCCCAAATAAGCATTGTTAATTAAGAGCTAGCTCTCTCCCTCGGCCGGGTCGCCTGGCCCCGCAGGTCTCCGGGCCCAGACTCACCCAGGACCCGCCCACTGGGCCCGCTGCAGCGGTGGCCGGTCGCCCCCAGCCGGGGCAGGACAAGGGGAAGCACGCAGGGATGTCTGCTAACGCTGGGTCCCCGTTCCTGCAGCCACCACCTTAGCGCCGGTTCCAGCAAGCAAGACTTCCCTGTGCCCACTCGCGCACACAGGAAGTGCTTTCTGGACCTGAGTGACAGCGCTCTACACCAATCGCTATCCCATAAATTTACGCAGCCTCACAAAACGTAGGGAAGACGCTTCACTTCCTAGAGGACAGGAGTTGGGGGAGAGACAGGAGGAGCCAATAGGAGAAGCGACAAGGAAGAGGAGGCGGAGCCTCTCCCGTAAGTGCCCTGCTGTCTCTCCCCAGACGCGCCGGCGCTCACCCAGCTGCGGCCCGGGGCTTAGTGCCCACAGCCCTTCCGCAGGCGGCTTTGCGCTGCCCAAGGCCAGGGGTGCGCGTGACTGTCGTCTAGGGTGTTAAGGGTGTGCCTCCCGCAGCCGAGGGCGCAGATCCGGGACGCCCCGCTTTCGGGGCCACTGCTCGCGCCTTCTCGTCGTAGTCGCGAACGCCGTCCTCCCGGGAGGCGCTCTGCGACCCGCGCGATGAGTGCCAACGAGGACCAGGAGGTGAGTCCCAGTGCTGCACGCCCCTGTCCCCGCGCAGGCGCGGTGCCCAGCCCCGAGGGAGGGCTGCTGTTCCCCACCCGGGGGCCAGGTGAGACCCGGCGCTCAGACCAGCGGCCCCGCCGCACGCGCCGGCGCTCTTAGAGCGGACAGAGCCTGGCTGGCGTGCCCCAGGCTGCCGGTGCCCTGCGAGCAGAGGCCAGGCGTGCGTCCGCTTCTGCGTCCCCTTCCCCCGCAGTTTGCAGTTTTGTCGGCCTGGGGTCGCCCCAGGTCTCTTAATGGCAGGAAGGAGTGTCCTTGGCCCGCGACCCGGCGGACTTGGCTGGCCTTAAATCCCATGTGCTTATTGCATGTGAACTGAGTTATTTTATTAGAATCTGATCACCTTTAAATTCTGAACCTGTTGACATTCAGGGAGAGTTAACTGAGTTAAATCTCTGATGGAAGACAATAATGACACTAGTGTCCCCTGCCTCTGGTCATACTGTTTGGTGGAATTACTGATCCGTCTGATGCTTCATATCCATTGGAAACGAAGTCTATTTTGAGCATACATAAAGTTGAAGGGGGTGCTATGTGTCGTCTCGGATGCTGTTTGTAGTGTGGACGGATGAAGGCAAGGTCTACAAGGTAAAGCGATTGATTGCCCAGGGCTGCGCCGTGGTAGATTCGGGACTAGAATCGAGTCTCCTAGGTAACTAGTTCAATACTCATTTAGACTATATTGCTTGAAATTTAGCACTTTTCCAAGGTAGATGTAATGGAATCTCTGGATTATAAATTACCTTTACAGGATCCCAAATTCCAACAAACGAGTTGATATCTCTGTCCTTTCTAAATATTCTTGCCAGGTGAGTTTCCAAGCCAAGACATGAACAGTTCTTACTGGGCTGCATGGGGAGTGTACTGTAATGTTAGATTGTTTTTCAAGGACTTGTTCTGCCACCAGCATGATTCACTATCCCATCAAATTGTCACTGACAGATTTGGCAAGCCTGCTTTCAATTTTTGTTCTTGTCCAGGTCATTAGTTAAAATATAGAAAAACATTTAAGGACAGAAAAAGTTGCACTGTGTTTTGAGTACTGTTGAGTATTGTGTATTGTTTCAATGTAATCTCAGTTATTCTTGAATCCAGTTTGAATTTCCGTAAAGGTAACCAGAGAAATGTGCGGAGCCTTACTGGAACCCAGGTCAGCACTGCTGTGCCTTTCCCTGACGTACCAATCAGATTACCCTAAGAAGGGTTGTTTACATGTATCTTGCTTTTATATGCTCCTTAGGTCTTAGGGACTACTTCTTACTCTCCCAGATCCTCACAAACACTTTCTTTAATAATCTGTTCTAAAATTTTCTCCACATAGATCAGATCCACCCATCTTTAGTTTATAGAATTCATGACATGCATTTTTTTTTGAAAACTAAAATGTGTACCCAAGTGTACAGTCTTTCCTGGCTTCTCTTCTTAGATGTTCATCAGAAATCACAGCAGCAGTTGAGTTCTCTCACCTGTAAGCCCACGATGTTCTAGGAGATATTTCTAGGCAAGGGTTACTAGTTACATCTTCGCTTGCAGTCCATTTCCCCATTTGGGTAGATCCTTGTCAGCCTTTCTCTAACTATCATTTTTTCAAAATTCTTTTTATTGTCTATAGGTGTTTTTTCAAGTTTTGTATCATTCTATGGGAAGGATTGCAAATGTGAGATATGTATGTAATCTTCTTTCATTGTTTCTACCCCAGGCTACTCTTTAGCCCCGGGATAAAGGACACATGCTCTGGAGTTGCTTTAAACCAAATCTTATCCCTTCCTCGCCCCGGCCTCCCCACCCCATCCCCGATAGGAAGGAGAAAATAGTGAGATTTTCTTTACAGGATTGATGTGAGAATGAAGTGAGATAATATACTGTGAATGCTTAGCAGTGCCTGGCACATAGTTTTGAAGTAAGTATATCAGTATTAGTGTTATTGTGATGTGTTGCTATACTCACATCCATTACAAACATCCCAGGCCCTATAGTTTAGTCAAGCTTACTTACGTAGTTGAATGGGCTTAACGCAGAAACTAAAGACGCTCTATGTCTAATCCATGTATTCCACTAAACAAAACTCATTTGATTCATTTCTTTCAGATGGAACTGGAAGCATTACGTTCTATATATGAAGGAGATGAAAGCTTCCGGGAATTAAGTCCAGTTTCATTCCAGTATAGGGTAAGACATGGCATAAGTAGGACTACTTTGCCAAAAAAGACGAAAGATTACTAAAAACCCTGATTTTGTTTTTAAATTTAGTGGTTTGAATTTATGTCTGGTTTTTTTGAAACATTTAAGTGAAGACACCATGACATCAATTTTTTTAACTTTGGAAACTATAATTCAGAAGCTTTTAAAAAGATAAACTTGTTTTTATTGTATCAGAATTATAAAGTGTTATAAATTAAAGAAAGCTTTTAAATTATATGGTTTTACCCTGTCATCTGAAAGATAACTTTTCTCATTCAAAGCTTCCCAAGTTCCTGTAGCTGATATTGATAAATATTAGGATGGAAATCCAGGTCTTCATTCTGAGTCTGCTACTCTTTTTTCTACTCTGTGATATAGTCAAGAAAAGTTGATATTTTCTTAATGTGGTATGATTAATATGTCTGAGTATTTTTTACGTATGTGAAATGTTGATTTATCTCTATCATGGAAATTGCTCGTTACCCTGTTTTCATCATGAAATGGTACCAACTATTTTATTTCACTATTATATAAATGAAATAAACCACTTATCTAAATGATTATAAGTAATAGCGGATAGATAGAAAAGTTTTTTATAAAAGACTCGTGGTTATTAATGTCACTATTTAAAATAAATTACATGAGAAATGATCCTTGTACCTGCTTACTATCGAGCTGTCAGGGGAAGTAACTTCTTTGTAGTCGCCGCCTCCGGATACGCCCCTCTCTGCTCAGCTTCCCTGGAGTCTTGTTGAAGCTCAACACCGTCTCCTTGCAGACGGCAACGAAGAGGCGGGTCAGGATCGGAGCCAGCCAAGGAGTTTAGTCCCAGGCCCGGCCCCCTGATCAGACCGCCTCCCCGACCTCCCAGGCCCTGCGAGAGGGAGGCGGGGCTCCCGCGCTACCAGCAGCAGTTCCGCACCGAGCACAGTACCCGGGACAGTACCCGGGACCTTGTAGCACGTGTGGGTCCTGCAGGACGGACACTGACGTGACCCAGAGGGCGCACTTAAGGGGAATGAAACTGACTTTCAGAGAAGGTGTGTCGGGTGGCAGGGGACCTGGGGTACACTTCTGGCTGTGTCCTGTCAGACCCCTCCGTTCCTGTGCCGACAGCTTAGTCACCTCCTGAGCGACCCTCCCCGTCCGTGCTTCCTGCGGCTTCCTGCGCACACAGCACCGCCGGCCCCCCACCGGCTGCGGGTTAGTCGCCCACTAACCGCAGTCAGTTGCCCTGCGCCTTTCTCTGTCGAGCCTCCTCCCCGGGTTCCTCTTGTCTGTAGAGTGAGCGTGAAATTCCTTAGCCCGACACTCAGTCTAAAATCCACTTTTGTGTGACTCAGAATACGACTCCTCCGAACTCTCCCGGCCACTGCCATCCATTCGACACGATGGTGTGTTAAATATTTCCCTGTGTGTTTGTATCCAGTGCTTTTGGACACATCCTCTTACCCATCAGCCATTTTCCTTCCCATTTAATACCTAACTCAAGCCTCCTCTGTGATGTGTTTGGGCCACGTCTTCTATCTCTCCTGTAACTTCAAAGTGGAATTGATCATTGCCCGTTTCTGCATACTCTGTTTTGCCTCTTTTGAACTTTTAGTCGCCTTGCATTTTAGTGATGGATCAAATGTCTGTCTCCCTTGAAGACAGGAATGGTCTTGTCTCTGTCTTTGTTAACTTTGGTCCCTGCCACAGTGTGAGGAGGGCAGTTTTCTCTGTGCGCCTCCAGTAAGGACTTAGTGATTGTGTAAAGCAAGTAACTTTTGTTACTTTTTTAGCCATCTCTGTATTTAAAATAGAAGCATAGGGGTCTTTAGCTCAAGCAATTACTTCTTCATTGCAGACACTAACATACAGGCATAAACTGACGACAGCCATTATGCAGGAATCAAATTATATGGGTATATCAATAGATGCCTAAGTTTATTTGACATAATTTCCAAGCCCCATCTTATATTGGTATGTGTATTGAGGGTGAAGGATGGAAATAAAAAATTAGTCATCAGAAAATAAAGGTCAATCAAGTAATAGTTTGGGGTAAAAAAAATTTTAATTGTATTGCTATTGTTTAAAAAATGAATATTTTGTCCTGGTTGGTGTGGCTCAGTGGATTGAGCATCGGTCTGCAAACCAAAAGGTCGCCAGTTCGATTCCCAGTCAGGGTACATGCCTGGGTCGCAGGCCAGGTCCTCAGTTAGGGGTGTGTGAGAGGCAAACGATCAATGTGTCTCTCACACATCAATGCTTCTCTCCCTCTCTTTCTCCCTTCCTTCCCCTCTCTCTAAAAATAAATAAAATCTGAATAAATAAATAAATAAATATCTCAAAAAGCATCATATATACTAAAAATATTACAGAAGAGATTAGCATACCCCTGTGCAAGAAAGAGATGCTGATTTGCAAATCATTCCATAGTTTTATTAGAAAATCACCATTTTGCAACCACAGATGTGATGATTGTTTCAGACAGTCATTAGGATCACTAATGGATGCTAAAACCTTTGGTTGAAAAGTTGTTGCAAAACAAGGTATACATATAGAGTTTCAGTGTCACCCAACAGATTACTTCTTAATTACAAAATGAAAAAGATACCTTTACGTTGAAGAGACCTGGAGAATATCACCTAAACCAAGTGATCAAACGTGGTGGCGCAAGTGATGATTCCGAAGCTCTCACAAGCCTCCTTACATCTGCCATGGGAAGTGTCCCACCTCAGCTCTGTAGCATCCCTGCAAAGCCAGCTCATCTGCATCTGAACAGAGGAAATGGTCAGACAGCCCTGATCTGGGGACCTTATATAGGAAAACTAGCCTAGAGGCTGGTTGTCATGAAAGACATTTGAAAGTCAGGGGAAAGGGCTAGAGACTGTTCTAAATTAAGGCAGGATAAAGAGATTTGACAACCATATGTAATCCATGGTCCTCAGGGGATTATGGCTTTGTGGTTTGAGGAGGCAGCTTATTAAAGGACACTTCAGGTATGACTGGGCAACTTTTAGTATGGATTATGAGTTTGACCATCATATTTTTGTATCAGTGTTAAATATTTTGGGTGTCATAAGGGTTTCGTGGTTATAAAGGACAATATCCCTATTGTTTGGATTCTTTACCTGTACATATCTGAGAACATTTTTTCAGAGTGTCTGCAATTTACTTTCAAATGGTTCAACAAAAACCAAAGGAAAAAAAGTCTCACACATTTGGCAGAGAGGGGAGGTGATTCTGTGGTGGAGAAGAAAAAAAGGAAAGTAGAGTAAAATAAGAAACAGTAAATAAGATACACATCAGTGAGTGTTCATTGTTCTATTCGATTTCTCTGTAAGATTAAAATTTTTCAAAATGAAAAGTTGGGGAGAGCAAAAGAAACAGAAAAGACATCTTTAAAGTATTCAAGTGAAGAGGGTCCAAAGGTACAAACTTTCAGTTATAAATAAGTCACGGGGGGATGTAAGGTACAGCGTGGTGACTGTGGTTAATACTGCATCGCATATTGGAAAGTTACTAAGAGAGTAGATCTTAGTAGTTTTCATCACAGGAAAAAAAGTATGTCACTATGTGTGATGACAAACATTAAATAGACTTATTATCATGATCATTTCACAATATATACAAATACTGTATCATTGTTATACACCTGGACCTATAATACAATGTTATATGTCAACTATACCTGAATTAAAAATAAATAGAAAAAAATGATTCAGGAGTCGGCTGTTTAGCCTGAGATATTACTGTACTTTTCGTCATCTCCATGCCTTTTCCTTTTTTCTCTAATTTTATGTTTCACTTTCGAGTCTCCTGGAATTGTGCTAATACCAGTTTACTTGTTCTTAATGCTCCACATGATTTAGCTGTAGGAAAACTCAAGACAAAGATGAGGTATTTTAAGTTTGCGGATCATTACTTTTGTCCATTCTCTTCTTGTCCCCCATAGTTGATGTTTATCCTCAGAAAGCTTTGATGAAACAAAAACTAGGTATAGAAGGCAGAGCCTTGGCACTGGAAAAAGCCGGAGGGCTGTTCCGAGGGACAGGCTGTGGACATCAGCTAGCACTGCTAAAACAGACCAGGACCGAGTTCCTGCGCTCGCCCCCTGGGCCTCGGCCTGTGCCCCAGAGCTTCTCAAGCTCACTTTTCTGACCTGATCATGAGCATCGCAATTCATCATTTTAAAGATTGTAATTTAATATTCCTTCTTTATATTACTTCTTATAAGCCTAAGATTTCCCTTTTCTTCAGATAGGTGAAAATGGTGACCCCAAAGCCTTCTTAATAGAGATTTCCTGGACAGAAACATATCCACAGACACCTCCAATTATATCTATGAACGCTTTTTTTAACAACACCATGTGAGTAATGTTTTGTTTTCATTTTTTTTTAAACATTCTCTTTTGCCTTTCTCTTAGCGATGTATTTCTTGTGCATTACAGATCCTCAGCTGTAAAGCAGAGCATATTAGCCAAGTTACAGGAGGCCGTGGAAGTCAATCTTGGCACGGCAATGACCTACACGTTATTCGAATACGCCAAGGACCACAAAGAGCAGTTCATGGAGAACCACCACCCCGTTACTTCTACGGTGAGCGTGCCGTGCGTTCTCGCCAGCTTTTTTATTGTTAGTGATTAACGTTTACTAGTTGTTATCTTTTAAAATTTAGAAGGAGACTTTGTGTTAGTTTCAAGTGAGTTACATCTGAAGTCAGTAAGAACAATGAATTTTAGATTTCTTAGCTTTTCTGTAACTTTAAAAATTGAATTATGCTCTCCAGAGTTTACCCTTTCTACAAGACTAGACTACTTCCCACCAAAACCGAGATGTTGTAGAAATGATATTTTTTCAAACTTACGTAATCTCTTCATGAAGCTCAGAAAGATTTTTTTATGTAGAGCTAAAATATGTATGAAGTTTTATGAGGATTATTTACTTGTAAATAGTCTTGTCACAATTCAGTTTGAAGGTATTGCAGCGAAAGGAGACTTAGTAAATAAGACAAGTATACATTTTCTAGAGTTATTTTAGGAAATAATCTGTCATAACCATGAGTGCATTAGACCCCTTCGTACCATGTTCTGCACCAAAACCTTTCCAGGGATCGGTGTGAATTGAGTTTCGTCTTGTGAATCAAGCTGTAAGGCGAGCTTTTGACGGCAAGGGCCGACTCTTGTGCTTGAGCGGTCCTGGCTTCCATGTGCCCAGTGGAGCACGGAACAGCTGCAGAAGCAGTGGGGGTGGCGTCTAAGGTCGGGAACGTGGGTGACGGGGGGCAGGCCACGTGGGTTCAGGCCCTCAGCACCACTTGCCAGGCGATATTTCGGGCAGGTTCCTTGACCTCACTGTGCTCATCTTCCTCACCTGTAAACTGGCAGTTACACTAGCACCCGCCGCATAAGGTTGCAGCACGGATGAAATGAATATAAAATGTACGACATTCACCACGATGGCTGCACCTCTAAGCATTTGAAATTTTGCTGGTCATAAACTTGGACTAGGTGAACTAAAATACAGAGGTGAGCAAAAGGAGATTGACAGTTGTAAGTACACAAAAAACAGAGTTTATTCTTGTATTATTATCGTTATTTATTTGTATTACAATTGTCAGCCTCCTTTTGCCCACCCCATATTTTAAAGATTTCCTTTGTTTCCTCAGGGAACCAGGATAATTAAGTAGGCACATGTGATTTTTCTAAAGGCTTATTTATAACTCCCAAATAATAGCAAATGAACTAAATTGTAACATTACCTTGGAACTGGAGAGCTTTCGCATAACGCTGGTATCAGATCGTCTTTCTGAGGGACCTGCTGTAACAATCGTACTTACACTGTGTCCTTCACTGTGAACTTAGGAGCGAAACGAGACCCGTGTGCTAAGGCCACCTGAGCTAATGAGTGAAGGTGACACCATGGGGTTCTTCGACTTCACAGATCTAAGTGTCTTCAACTCATTTCAGGATGGAGCCATATTTTATGTAACCCAGTCAGCTTTAAGGCATGGGTCTAAGAATTATTTCTTTTTTCCTAGACATCCATAAGCAATATCATCTCAGTGGAAACTCCTAGTATAGCCCCAGCAAGTAAGAAAAAAGACAAAAAAGAACAACTTTCAAAAGCCCAGAAGCGTAAGCTGGCAGATAAAACAGGTTTGTGTTTATTTTATTTTTCTTTTATAACAAATAAGGGTGTTGCTCTTTAGTGTGATATATGTGGATGCTTAGTAACTGTGTTTAGAAGATTAGCCCCCACTCTTTATTCTTGGCATATTTGGATCGGAGACTGTGTTCGGTCACAGACGTCTAAGGCAAGTGTTTTCTACTTCACCACAAGGGACAACCATCGGAGAAGAAGGTGGATGGGTGGCAGAGTAACTGTAAGTGAGCTCGGACCCGGGAGCATTGGAATAGCACACAGATGTGCGTCCTGGTTGTGCCCTCCCTGATACGTGTGGGATTTCCCTGTTCATTTTCCTCAAT
>PVJD01018962.1:0-12946 GCA_004026545.1 Mormoops blainvillei | reverse complement strand
AAGGGACATGTATAAAAGACCCATGGATGAAGCCAAATGGAGGGGAGGATTGAAGGTGGGAGGTGGGGGTGGGTGGGGCAGGGGACAGTGGTGGCGGGAAAATAGGGACAACTGTAGTTGAGCAACAATTTAAAACACTGAAAAAATCATTCCTGCTATTCTAATTTATAAGCGTAAGCTCATTGATTTAAAAATCTTTTCTGAAATACAAATGCAGCATGTTTTCCAGTAAAGTCACTCACTAATGTAAGTCTCATTTACTATTTCAAAACTGCCAGTTCCCTGTCTCTATAGCCATCGGCTTATTTATTTCCTAATGGAGGGAAGTATCTCTTAGTCCTCAACTTAAACATTTCTATTGGAATCGATGGTATCTTTTAAACTGACCGATATATAACTATTGTTTTATTTTCAACAAAAAAATTTAACAAGTGTGCAAATATAACACTGACGTTCTTCAAATTATTTCTTCCCTTGAAAAAACAGGCACTGTCATTTGACCTCTGACCCCTTAAAATCTATTTTACGCCTCTCTTCTGCGGGGTTTCGGTTGTTGCTTGTGGCACCTTTGGTCGCTCTGATGATCCAGCTGTGACTCCTGAAAGGCTTCGCCATCTGTCTGTGCCAAATCCATTTGCCCTCACCCCGTGTAGAATGACCTCCTAAGAACTGGGTACATTTAACTAAGTCAGCGATTCTTCTGTGAACTAGAAAGGATTATAGCAGGTGTCTGGCAAAATTCCATGGCTGAGAGCTCTCCCAAGTGAGGCTAAGTCTGTTGATCTTTTAAAAACATCTCTGAATAACCAGAATATCAGGCTTATAAGGATGTTTCCAGTGTTAACAATTTATTTTTAGAAATTTCTTGGCAGTAGGTGTAGCCTTGGTCTTCAGGATTCAATGCAGACAGAGTTTCGCCCATTTCTAAGTAATCTTAGTAAACAGGAAACCCTTGAATACCCTGGCCTTTCTCTGTTTCCCTTTTTTAAAAAAAATATTTCCTAGAAGGTGGATAGTAGCAATCTCAGTGGAATTTAACATTCTGTATTTATCAATAAATTAATAGCTCACTCTTATTTCTGCTTGAAAAGATCATTATTTTCTTTCCCCTATTGGATGATTTTAGGGCTGTAGTTATGATTCTGGTTTTGGCTTTATCTTGATTACTCCTTCAAATTGAACTACAATTTTAAAAACTATGATTTGCTTAAAAAGAATGTTTGGAAAAAAGTATTAAAATCCCTTTGTCAATTATCTTAACACATATCTCTTCTTAGAAAAGATTTATTTAATCAAATCTAAATTAAATATTTTTTTTTTTACTGTACTTCATTATTGTGTCTTTCTCCTTAGGCAAATGTATGACCTATTAGAACATCTTCTAAACCTGCCGTAATTTCCTCCCTCTCCCATATTACTCTTGCATATTAGGAAATCTCAATTGCAGTTAATTATTTTAACTGTATATAAAATATTGATCAGTTTTGCCTTGGAACTCAACCTAGCTTTTCAATATTTTTGATAAAATTTAAGCCTGAACCCCGGCTGGTATGGCTCAGTGGATTGAGCGTTGCCCTGCAAACCAAAGGGTCACCAGTTCGATTCCCAGTCAGAGCACACGCCTGGGTTGCAGACCAGGTCCCCAGTAGGGGGTGAGCAAGAGGCAACCACACACTGATGTTTCTGTCCCTCTCTTTCTCCCTCCCTTCCCCTCTCTCTGGAAATAAAGAAATAAATCTTTTTTAAAAAAATTTAAGCCTGATACTTTAGACAATCACTCACAATGTTATTGTCTGTGACTGGGGAGCTTGGCATGCACTCCATTCTCCACAAGTGTAGGCTCTAAGGAAGTGACTTTAGCTCTCTGACCTAAGGAACAAGTTTAACATACACATTCTTGATAATATGGCTAGCATTTTAATCTGGTTGGGAAGTGTCGAGTTAATTAAAAATTTGAGCCAAGAGTTCCTACTTAAACATGAAAATCACCACACACTCACATCCATTATATTTTTTGACAGAAAAAGCCTAGACCATTCATGACCAGTCTTCGCCAACTCTCCCGTACTACACTTTCGGCAGGAAACTCTCTCCACTAACTCCCTTGTGCTACCTCTTACATGTCAAAAACATTTCCACCCAGGAATTTAAATGAGCAGTTTTTCCCCTGCTATTTATATTCACTTTAAATCTTTGTTGGCATGTGTCCTTCTCAGTCAGCCTCTCCTGGCCTCTCAACCCCGGTCTACACTATCCATCTCATTAAACTTATTTCTCTGTTTTCCTTGGCTATTAGCACATATTATGTATGATGTAATTGACACAGGCCTCATTTTTTAGTATTTATTGTTTATCTCTCCATTATCGCATGTGAATTTCATGAGGATAGATATCTGTTTTGGTGCTCAGATAAACCCCTAGCTTTTCAAATAGTGTGGGACACACAGCAAGTACTCGATACATATATTTTGAATTAATGAATAAACAAGCAAATAAATAAATGGCCTTAGCAAAACTTTAAGAAAGGTAAGGTGAAGAATTGGTCCCCAGCAATTAACACTTGTTAACATGATTTTATTTTATTAACTCAAAGCTGCTACTTTTAAAATTGTTACTTGAAATTGCTTATGGTAAAAAAAAAAGTTTTGGTATGTTATTACTGCCTAGTTTGTATGAGGTAAACTGAGGAAAGCTGATGATAATTACAAACAAACAAACAAACAAAACCCCCTGCTATTTCCTGACTACTACAGCTGCATGCCATTAAGCTATTCACGCGGCTGCCCCACATTAACCCCGGTGTTTCTGTCGGGTAGGTACTATTCTTATTTCCATGCTGCGACTCAAAGAGGGTGATGAATTGTCAGAGTGGACACACCTAGGAGGGGTAGGGCTGAGCTTGCTTTTCTATTTTTCTGACTGCAAAGCCCATTAATGACTTAATGCTTATGTAATGGCAGTTAGCTAGAACTCTCTAGATGCGAGAGAGGAATATGAACCTTTTGAACAAATCGTTAAATTTTCACTAGGCTACAGAGCCTAAATATTGCTAAGAAATGGGATGTATATGAGCTTATGATTTCACTCTGACTAAGAAAATAGATTTTCCTCTCTAGGTTCAAGGGGACAAATATTTGCTGCATGTTCTCGGCATTCTGTGCTCATGCCTATGCCAGATGCTGGGGTGAGAGGGACCAAGGCAAGTTACATGGATGAATAAGACATCGTTTCCCTCAAGGACTTTTATTTTGATAAATAGATAATAGGTGATCTGAAGTGGAGAAATCTGCCTTCTGTATCTCTGTTGATGTGTCTCTTCCCTTCTTCATTTGGGTAAAATGTAGCAAGAAGGCATATAAAGTATACAAAGTATATACAGAAATGATGTACAAATTATTTCATTAACTGAAAATAAGAAAAAACTCAGGAACTTAGTGTGACCCAGACGTGCTTTAGAACTACAAATGCTCAAACGTGGGTATGCAAGTTAGAGAATATCATATTAACTTTCCACTGTTGCCCATGTGGCAAGGCCATTCAGTTTTGTCTTCATTTTGTAATTAGCATATTTAAACAATTCTCATTTAATAGTTCATTCAGTTCACATTTGGATATGCATGCCATGTGAATTTGAATTTCATGCTAGGTGGTCAACCTAACTTCACACTAATGAGAACTCCTGCCATGTTGCAACTATCTTCCCTTTGAATGAGTTGTTTCACATTTGAAAATGCAGGATTTGAGGACAGTCAAGTTCAATCCTGAGAAATGCCCTAGGGCAGTCAGAACTCAAATTATTTGTATTTTACTGTGATTATGAAGTGCCTTTCAGACTTGTGTCAAACATGAGATATTAATGATTATAAAAACACATGTATACATGCAAACATTATTTTTAATTTTTTTTTAATTCTCACCTGAGGATATTTTTTCATTTCTTCTAGAGAGAGAGGAAGGGAGAAGAGGAAGGGATAGAGACAAACATCGACAGGAGAGAAAAATATCAATCGGTTGCTTTCCCTAAGTGCCCCTACCAGGGAATGAACCCACAACCTAGGTATGTGCTCTCAGGGGGAATCAAACCCTCAACCTTTTGGTTATGGGATGATGCCCCTACCACCTGAGCCACACCGGCCAGGGCAGTACACGCAAACTTTAAATAAAATATTCTTTATATCTTTAAAATATGTGTTATTTATATTGAACTCTCTTTTTCTCATTATGCTTATTCAAATTTATTTTATTTCATCAGCATTGTTTACATTTCCTAATTGTCTCCTTGTACAGATTACAAAGAGACAATTAGAAAATATGAACTTTCTAAACATTTCAAGTAATTGATAGAGTAATGACTTCACATCATAATTTTAACACTCTCAGCTTTTAGAGCCAACTGTTTAGTCGTCTCCACATTGCTTTTCCCTATATTTATTATGTAAAACAATTCTACATTTCCTTAAATTATACACTAAGGTCATCTCCAGAAAGGAGTGAGGCCTATGGCAGCTAACCTGCGACAGGTATAAAAGAAAACCACACTGTAAAAAAAATAAATCTATATTTGGGATCTTTCCTATCATTCCTATAATGTAATTAAAGACTAAAACTTTAAAATTGCATTTAAATTCTGTTAAGAATAGAGAAGTAAGTTTCAATACTGCTTGGCGTGCACTCCGTTCTCCACAAGCATGGGCTATAAGGGAGTTTTTTAGCTATCCAATCTAAGGAACAAGTTTGGCATATACATTCCTGATAATATGGTTACCATTTTTAATCTGGTTGGGGAGTGTTGAATTAATTAACTATTTTGGCTGAAACTTCCAACTTAGACATGAAAATCACCAGACACTCATATCCATTATATCTTTTGATAACAGCAATCATGTGATGATGATAAGCAGGTAGATATAATGCCTGTACTTTATCAAAGGGAAAATAGGCTTAAAAAAAACCAAGTGACTCGCTTGAAGTCACATAAGTGGGTAGTAAGTGACAATGACCACTTTTGTATGCCTCTTCAGCTTGTAGTCTACAAAAAGTAGAAAGGAGATGCTTTAACAACTAGATAATTTATTTTAAAGTGTAATTAACTGATGTTTATCTGCATGGATTAATGATTCGGCCTCCCAGGCTGCTTGGTTTTCTTAGTCATGAGCACATGTTGCATTGTTAATTTCAAGGCTATTTATTAGCATTGATAACATAAGGTGATGTTTGCAAATAGGTATTATTTTACATGTATTTTTACTGCATGTAATTTATGCCTATAGTTTCTACCATGCTCTAAGGGAGTTCCAAATTATTTTTTGTAATGTGTAATTTAAAATACATCAAGGAAATATGAATAAAAGCAATGACATTTCAAGCAAAGATTAGATGATTTATACAAATCGGCCTCATTTTTTCATGCATCTGTTCAACTGCTGTTGAGGATGTTCAAATATGTAACATTTTTGCAAATTCCAATTAGACCAATCTGGATATATTCAAATGAACTTTCTAACTATATTCTACCAAAAAAAAAAATGGGGAGAAAAATTCAATCCTCTACTTGTATTCTGTTCCCTATCTTCTCTATCCATTTCAACTAAAGAAACTGAAATTTTCAATGAAAATGTCAGCCATGACATTTAAAGTTAGCAAAAGATCAATATTCACAAGAAGAAAGTAATTCAATTTGGTTCACAAACTGTTATTTGTGGATTTTGAAACTTGGAAATTCAGATACCAAATTTAGTCTGCATAGGTACTCAAAGTGGCAATAAGAATAGAGTTATATTCGTGGAGTATGAGAAGTTATTTACAGATTTGCATACAATATTTTTCTTTGAAATAGAAACTGCGAATGCCGCTGGTTCAGTTCAATTCAGGCTAAGTCAGCTCTGTCATCCCGAAAAGACCCTGTCTCAGCCTGGCTGACGTGGGGACCGCAAAGTCAGGGACACTTCCCCACAACAAATATCAGTCATTCTTTTTTCTTTCGAACATGAACCCTTTAGGCAAAACTGTGAAGTAGATGATACTCATATTTAGAGCTGCATCAACTTTTCTTCGTCCTTTCTGTCTGGCTAGGGTCCAGATTTCCCCTTGAATACATAATACTTTATGACTTAAGGGATTCTATAATCTAGTTTATTAGAGAAGTTAGGTGACTTTCTGGGAGCTTGATAACAATAGGAAGATCAGGGGGAAAAGTTCATTCTGGAAAGAATAACTGATTATAAGTTCCATACAACCCAGCATTTGCCATTCGAATTGATGACAACCTGAGAAGGAAAATCCAAGTGTCAGGTATAATTCTTTCTCAAGGAGAAATATTGTCAGAAGTTCCGGGGGATTATGCTTGCTCCAAGGCCAGACTACGAACTGAGAAAACTTTACATATTTATTGAAACCCTACTATGGGTAAGTCGACATAGTAACTGCCAAGGTTGCAAAGATAAATGCAGCACATTTCCACACTTAAGGATTTCACAGTCCAGGAGGAATGAGAAACCTGTGTGCAGTAATTTGAAAAACACAGTGGACTGAGTACAATAATAGAGATACAGAAAAACTGTTACAAGTGAATAAGGAGTCAATGAGAGACAATTCCTACTCAGAAAATCTGGAAAATCACTTAGATGAGGTGCGATCTGAACTGAGCTTAGATTAGCGGGTCATGCGGGTCATGCATGTCTGAGGGAAAAAACGTCATTTCTCAACTTGAGTGGAAACGCATTTTGTGCAATCAAGTGAAGGGTGATAACCTGTGCATTTGGAACATTGGAAGCTCAGGGAAATAGACACGGGAGCAATAAGTTGGCAAAGTTTGGGGAAAGGTCTTCAAACATCTTGAGGGTTATGCCGAAGAGCTCTAATTTCATTATATTGATAGCGAGATACATTGAAAATTGTGAGGAAGAAAGTGTTTAACTGATTAAAAATGGCTGTGGATGAGGTGCATGAAATATATTAAACAAGAGATGCATTGAAGGCAGGCAGACCAGTCAAGATATTGCATTCATTCGGGTGAGATGTTGAAGATGTCCTGAACTTGGGCAAGGAGATCAAGAATGTATAAGAGAAAGACATTAACAAAACAGACGGGGGAGGTAAGAACAGTACAGGAAATGGAGAAGCCAAAGAACTGATATGTATGACCCATGGACATGAACTAAGGGAGGGGGATGCTGGTGGGAGTGGGGGTGCAGGGCGGAAGGGAATAAAAGGGAGAAAAAAATGGGACAACTGCAATAGCATAATCAATAAAATATACTTAAAAAAAAAAAAGACCCGAAGTGACAAGGAAGCTGTAGGCATAGTTTTGCGATTTGCTAGATATGTGGGGTCTATGTCTGACTATAGGGCGATCCACTGAGTCTCATATATTTTTATCTCATCTCAGGTTAGCTTTGTGAGTTCATTTTCAAAGGAATCGGATAGCAGTGTCTTGTTTCTTTGTTTCTCCTATGTGTATAATTTGTGTACGAGGTGGTAGAAATACTCCTACACGTCTGTCTAGAGTCCTGGAAAAAAATGTTTACATCACCCTGGAAGAGTACATTTCCAACCCAATCATCTTGCAGTCTAGGGTTAGGGTTTTTGTTTCTCAAAAGGGACCTTGCATTTTCCAACTCACATTCTTGGTTATAATGCAGCCATTCTGAAGACTTTCTCAGGTAAGTGAACAGATTTTGTTCCGTGTTTCTTCACAGACAAGGCAGAAATTTGAGACTCCTAACCTTATGCAGAAATCTACCTCACGCCAGCAGGAGCCACCATCGATGTGCTTCTATGTTGCTGTTTGTTCTATCAGTTACTGGGACAAGATCATCAAAACCCCCTCTCTGTTGATTTATAAGCTCCTCCTGGGAATTGTGTCCACTTTTATTCATTTGTAGATTTTGAAGCTGTGTTTTCAAATATTAGGAGTATAGAGCTTTCATATCCCCTGGAGAAATAAAACTGCTATCATTTCTATTTTTTCACTGTGACCCTTTTTGTTTCAAATGATACCTCTACTTTCCAGTCCATTTTACCTGATAGTAGTGTGATTACATAAACTTCATTCTGAATGCACTTTTCCTGGACTATTTTTTTCATATTTTTAATTACTAGTTTTCTGAGTTCTCATATTTTACACAGCATAGAGCCAGATTTTTTGTTTCATTATTTCTGGATGACAAAATTTACCTTTTAATTGGAACATTTAATTTTTTGTTGTTTGGTATCATTTTACTCTACTTGAATATGCAGATAAATATCTTTTTTTTTCTGTCCGGAAAGCAATATGCATCTTTTTCTCTCGTTCTTGATTTATTTTAACTTCATTGCATTTTCCCTTGGATTTCATTTTCACTAGTGTGGAAACTAAAACTTTAGTTCCATTGTTTGACCACCACATATAAAATAACATACTTACTTGACTATGCAAAGTTTTAAGTTGGACAGTAGCCCTTCTTTGCTCTTAGCTTTCCAGGTGATCCATCTGGTACTTTACTCCCCAACTTAAGTGGTTCCAGGGATTTTTGTTTCATGCTTGCACCCTGGATGTGAAAACCAAAATTAAAGTTCATTGAGTTAAACAGTGCTCTTCAGGGCAAAATCATCTTAAGTCCTTTGTTTACCACCTTTGATGCCTGTCTTTAATGGTAGCTTGGCCTAATAATTACTTTAGATGTTGCCAAACTTTATATACTTTTTAAAATATGGTTTTCAAATATTTTACTCCACATTTGATTTGCTTTAAGGATGGTCATTCAGGACAATTTGTCATGTTGTTAAAATTGAAAGTTCCATATTAATATTTCGCCTGAACTGTCTCTTTATTGTCTGTTACGAATCATAGTTCTCTCTGACAAATGGCCTTTTGCATGTATTTAAATTATAAAGCTGCGTTAGTACCCTATAAAGCACGGAATGCACCCAAGTGATTCTATCACATTCTTTACATCTTGAGGTTGACAGTATCTTAGTAACAAGTAGTAATAATGTGTTCTTTATATGAGACTAGCAGGTAGGATTACACTTACTAATCCATTAGAAAAAGATTGCTTTCTTTATTCATGAGCTATATTAGTTAGACACAGAAAGATGAAGGAATTGTTGGGCCTGATTCATTATTTACTTGAATTTCAAGTAATGAGAACATATCAGTGATACTCATTTTATGAAGATGAAGGAGACAAAAGAGAAAAGAAATCAGTAGTCATTGTGTCATAGATGAAGTCGGCTGAGAAAATAAATGTTTTGAGTAATGAACCACAAAAAGAATACTAAAGTTTTATTCAGTGAGTAGAAAAGCAAAAAACAAAATAATGGATAGGTTTTAAAAGACAGGGTGCAACTCCGAGAACAGACTAATTGCTCTTCTCTTCCACTTTTAAAAATATTCACCAATTAATTTCCAGTTTGTTTAAAGCAGGATGTTGTTTGTTTAAAGAGAATTGGAATGAACAATTCACTGAGGGTTTTAAAAGGCTTTTAAAGCTAATCTAACTTTAAGGTTCCAGTTTCATGTGTTAAAAATGTGTGACAGTACATAATCCAATTAAACTATAAAGTCTAATTATGATCACGTGGAGCTGTCTAACCGTGTAGCTGAGATTTCATGATTGATCCTTCAATAAAACAATGGTTTGACTGACGTTTACATAGATAAATTCTTCAGCAACCTACAGCAATGTTGTAGAGTAACAACAGCTTGAAAAAAATACATAGTTTATTCCCCAAGGAACAGGCAACCAAGTAGGTTTGAGACAGTGCATTCGATAATTTTTCTGAAAATAATAAAAAGCTATTATGAATAAAGACCTTTCTTTTTCTTCTTGGATATGTGTCCTCAGAAATTGCAAAAGGTTTATTGGAAGTCAAGTTGTCATGTTAACAGATTGGGTAATCCTATGCATGTAAACGTTGTGTTGCGATCTCAAAACCAACAAACACACTCTTCAGAAAATCAATGAGTTGTGTCTAAATATAATAAAATCTATGCTATTTAACTAATCTTTTTTAATCCAAGTTAATCAATTAATTATTTGATTTACTGATTGCTGTTCAGTGACAGTAAGAGTTGTCTTAATTCTGATCTTAAAGTTTTTAACTTTTCACCATTGAGTATGCTCTTAACTATGGGTTTGTCATATATTGAAGTGTGTCCCTCTATGCCCAATTTGTTGAGGGTTTTTATTATGAAATGATATTGTATTTTGTTTAATTCTTTTTCTGCATATATAGAGAATCATAAGATTTTTACCTTTTATTCTATTAATGTGGCGTATATAATTTATTGATTCTCATATGTTGAACCATCGTTGCATCCCACGTTTAAATCCTGTTTGCTCATGGTGTATAATCCTTTCAAATGTGTTGTTTAATTTGGTTTGCTGATACTTTGTTGAGAATTTTCACATCTGTTATTATGGGCGTTATCAGTCTATAGCTTTCTTTTCCTATAGTGCTTACAGGTACTTGAAATTGGTATCAGGGTAGTATTGTTTTTATAAAAGTTGGAAGCTTTTGCTTTTTTAAAATTACTTAAATGATTTTGTAAAGAACTGGCGATTTTTCTTTGAAGGTTTGATAAAATTTTCTAGTGAAGTCATTTGGTCCTGGGTTTTTCTATGTTTGGCTTTTGTTGTTGTTGTTTTTAATTAAGGATTCAATCTCCTTACTCATTATTGACCTGTTCAGATTTTCTGTTTCTTCCTGGTTCAGTGGTGGTAGGTTGTATGTTTCTAGGAATTTATCCCGTTCTTCTAGGTTATTGAATTATTTTTACATAATTGTTCACAGCAATCTCTTGTAATCCTTTGTATTTCGGTAGTAACAGTTGCAATGTCTCTTTATTTCTGGTTTTTAAAAAATTTATGTCCTCTCTTTTTTCTTAGTTACTCTGGCTAAAGATTTATGAGTATGGTTTATCTTTTCAAAAAACAGCTTCATTAGGTTGATTTTTTTCCTGTTTTTTCTTGTCTCTACTTCATTTATTTCTGCTCTTTATTTTCTTCCTTCTGCAAACTGAGGTGGTTTGCTCTTCTTATTGATCCCTGAGGTATAAAGTCAATTCATTTATTTGATATCTTTTTGTATTCTTAATGTAGAAATTTACCACAATAAGCTTTCCTTTTAGAACTTGTTTTGGAACATTCCATAGGTTTGGAATGTTCTGTTTCCATTTTTGTTTGTTTCAAGACTTTTTAATTTAATTTCCTTTTTGATTTTATTATTGACTCGTTTTGTTTAGAAATGCATTAATTTCCACATATTTGTGATTTTCCCATTTTTCTATCTGTGATTGAATTATGGTTTCATACCATTGCTGTCAGAATGATACTTCATAAAATTTCAGTCTTCTTAAATCCCCTGACCTTTGTGTTGTGACTTCATATGTGATCTTTCCTGAATATGCTGCCTGTTAACTCTAGAAAAATATGTATTTTGCTACTATTAAATAGAATGTTCTATATATTCTGTTCCATATATGTGTGTTAGTTCTATTTGATATAAATTATAGTTCAAGTCTAAAGTTCCCTTATTAGTTTTCTGTCTGGATAATCTATCCACTGTTAAAAGTAAGGTATTGAATTACCCTACTATTAATGCTTGGTTGGTTAGCTATGACTCTCTTCAGATCTATCAGTGTTTGCTTAATAAGCTTAGTAAATCTGATATTGGCTGAATATATTATGATTGTTACACCCTCTTGACAAGCTGACCCCTTCATCATTATATGATGCATTCTTTGTCTCTTTTTAGCATTTTTGGCCTCAAGTTCCTTTTGTTTTATACAAGTAGACCTACTTCAGCTCTCTTTTGGTTCCGCATGTGCGGAATATTTTTTTTCTCTTCCTTCACTTAGAGCCTTTGCTTCTTTTTTTCATGCTGAAGTCCCCTGAGCTCTTTTGTAAGCATATAATGGTTGGGTGCTGTTTTTTGCTTTATTTTTTTCCATCGAGCACCACCATCTTTTGATTGGGTAATTCATCATATATAGAGTATTTATTGATAAATAAGGATTTACTAATACTATTTTCTTTTTTCTATTTTTGTAGCTCCTTTGTTGTTGTTTTTTTCTCTCTCTCTTGTTACCTTCCTTTGTAAATTGATCATCATCAGTCACGGTTTGCTTTGATTTCTTTGTCTGGACCTTTTGTGTACTTGTCATGTGCTTTTGCTTTGTGGTTATCTTGAGGCATATATAAAACATATTACACATATAATAGTCTATTCTGCGCAATGACAACTTAACTTCAATCACTTACCAAAAACTATATTCTGTTTTATATGTCTAATGCTACAATTTTCCTCTTGTGTATTCTTTAACAAATTGTACTTGTAGTGATTTTTAATACTCTGTCATTTAACCTTTATCTTAGAGCTAAGTGGATAACATTCCACCACATTACTGTATTAGATTATTCTGAACTTACTACGTGTTTACATTTATATATTTTATATGTTTTAACTTTAGTGATTAGCATTCTTTTATTTTAATGTATTTATTTGACAGAGAGAGAGAAGAAGGGGAAGAGAGACGAAGAGAAAGAGAGAGAAAGAAACAGTCATTCGTTTTTCCACTTATTTTTGCCTTCATTGTTGGTTCTAGTATATACCCTGAGTGAGGGTCAAACCCGCAGCTTTAGTGTATTGGGATGACACTCTATCCAACCGAGCTACCTTGGCCAGGGCCTGCCGGTAAGTTTTGAATGAAAGTTGCACAACAGTTGAAGGCAAATAAAGACTTCAGCCTCCGTGTAAATTCCAAATGAATGCCTCTATATAGATGCCTTCTCTTCCTTTGACAGAAATAAAAACAAATATCTTAATATTTTCATATTTGAAGATGCACCCTTTTCTCCATATTCTCTTCTCTCTGAAATTAGAATGTAATTTACAGCCCATTGCATATGGCAGTGTTTTGTCAGACAGAGAGCAGTCTTGCATGGCTACGCGTGTGTGGTTT
>PVJD01018961.1:0-12946 GCA_004026545.1 Mormoops blainvillei | reverse complement strand
TCTCTCCCCAGGCAGACAACAGGCGCCAGAGGCCAACCTCTCCCCGTTTAGAAGCCTCGCTGAGGTGTGGCTCCACCAACTGTTGAGAAGCGAACGCCAATGCGTCAGAAAACTTACCTAATGGAGGATTTCCAAGGTCTTTAAAATGAGTTGTAACACACACTAATTCAGATTCTATTTTCAAGTTCAAATCTCCATTTCGGTTTGCTTCAATAATCTGCAAATAGAGTATTTTACAGCCTTAAAAAAAACAAAACTCGCCACAGCATCAGCTTCCACCACACCAGGCGACAGGCTGCCCCACAAACCCGACCCTCCTGGTGGCACCGAGGCCGGCACAGTTCCAGTGACAGAGAGGAGAAAGGCCGGAAACCGGGACTAGCGGACCCCCCGGGAGAGAGGCCCCCAGGGCAGAGTGCTCAGCGGGGACACCTGGAGGCAGGAGGGAGAGGCTGGCTGGCAGGACCTGGGAGGCCTGCGCCCTGGGCTCAGGAGGGGAGGACCCACAGCGAGGGCTCAGAGGTCCTGCGGCGGTGGCTGTGGGCCCCACTGGCCCACTGCCCTGCGCGGGAAGAACGGACCCTGGGGGCCCCGGGTGAGCTGCCCTACCCCTCCCTCCTGGCCTCTGAAGCGCCGCAGGCCCCTGGGGGTCCCCAGAGGAAGCTTCCCGCCTGGCGATGGGCCCCCATCAAGGCAGCCACGGGAGCACTGACGGGGCGCGCTTGCACCGCGTCACCGGAAGCCGATTGTAAGCTAAAATGAACTCTGAGATTAGGCCAGGAAAGACTAAGTGAGCACAGCTGCAGAGGCGAACTGCCTTCTCTACCCCCGCCACACACTCACATTCTGGGCCCCAGAAACCCTCTGCAGTTCCCAAGAGCTCACCCGGCCGGACCTCATCCCAGGCCCACTGGCAGCCCTCGTCAACAGCCCACTGAGTGCCAGCCCCACAGAGGGGGCGGGGCGGCAGGGGGCCAGGGACGCAAGATGTCTGAGACAGCCCACCTCCCCCCCTCCCCGTCCAAGGAGCAGGCGGGTCGGCAGCAGTCCGGAGACCCTAGCGGGGAGCTTATAGGGTAGCCCTGCGGCTCAGAGCAGGAGGGCCTTAGGCCCGGGCAGCAGCAGACGGGCTGGGAGTCTCGGTAAGCGGCGAGAAGGCGAAGGGCTTCCCGGGGAAGGCGGGGAGGCCGCGCCAGGAAAGAGCCAGCGCTGGGGGGAAGGGCAGGCCCAAGGGTGGTCCCGCAGGCAGGGCGTGGGCAGTGTTCTGGTTGAGTGGTGGAAGAGTTCGGGGAAGCCCAGCTACAAAGAGGGTCACGCACATGGTGCCGCGACGCTGCCCTATGCTGTGGCGTTCCGTGACGTGGCCGTGGACCACCAGAAAAGCAAACAGAAAAGCGGCATGCCTTCTGCTGGCATGAGAGCGCTGAGTGAGAGGTGGTGGCCTGGGGGGCTTTGTCCCGGGCTCGCAGGACAGTCCAGTCACTGCCAGCGTCAGCGCCTCATGAAAACTATGCGCTGGCAGACGGAGGGTGACATCGGTGCCGACGCAAGGGGAGGGAGCCAGAACTGGAGAGCACACTGTTAATACCCAGGGAGTGCAGCCGCCAGGCACGGGCAGGCGGACAGCTCTCCGGGGGGCTCGGGGAGCACCAGGGACCCCCCGGCCCCACAGGCTCACGGCCCAAGGCAAGCCCTCGGAGCTCTTGTCTAAAGAAGGCACAACTTACGAGGTGATTGCTGATGTTTTTCATTTTTTCCACAACGCTCTTCATTGTCTTCAGGACTGGCAGGTAAATACTAACCTACGAACCAACGAGAGAAACCAGAGTGTGACGCGGCCCGCACGGCCAAGTGCAGAGGGGCCCGCTCACTGCCGAGGCCTCTGTGCTCGAAGGCCTTGGAGGCCTGTGTTTCTAAACTGACTAAAGTTATTTTTAGAACATGAAAAGAAAAATAATGAGACAGTTTCACTCCCTCACACCTGCCTCTGGTCACCTCGGGGACACTTCTGGCTCCAGGATGGCCGCCCTGCAGCTCGAGGCCCTGTGTGCGCCCAGGCAAACAGCGTCCCCTGAGGGGCACACCCAAAACTCAGGCCTTTCTACCCGGAACGGCACCCTGAGGAAGCCCTCGCGCCAGCATCGGACTGAGTCCCCACAGCTGGACACACTGCAGCTTCCCAGGCGCGTGGGCGGCCGCCGGTGCAATTCCATCCCGTTTTCATGGTCATCCTTCACCAAATGTGAACAAGAAGCAAAGGAGCCTCGGCCTCGCCTTTACTTCCCGTCCCCTGGGACTCCCGTCAGCAGGCCTGAAGCAGCTTCTCCCCTTGGCTGTCACGCACCCTGGATGCGCTTCTTACGGCACAAGGGCCAGTCACCTTCGTGAGCCCCAAACCAGCTGGCGCCTTAGGCCCCCACTCCCGACAGAAACGCGGTCCTGCCATGGCCTGCCTCCGTGTAGTTTAGTTGTAGTGCAAGTGCCGGGCGGGACGTCCCCTCTCCACCTGCAGCGCGTGGTGTTCCTGTCGCACACAGCGCTGTTCGGGGGCTTTATGTACGTAAGCAAAGGCAACGACACCCCGTTTGTCCCTGAGCACCCTCTACCGACGGGCACCGCTTCCGAGTCAGACGTGCCGCAAAGACTACAGCTAAAACCGGGGAGCGCAGAAGACGGCCCTCCGCGCGGGACTGCAGCGCCACTCACGTCTGAGTCGGGGACCGTCGGCTCCTGCAAATTCCTCCACAGCTTTCTAGGAATGACCTTGATGGGGATGTCGTGGGTCACCATGCGACTGCTGTTCGACACAGACGACTGCCAAGAGGAGAAGCGAAACGTGTCTCCACCACGTCAACATCGAAAGAGACAAAGCAGCAGCAGCAGCGGAGGGCGAGCCCCCGTGGGGAAGCCCACACACACTGCGGGCGCCTTTGCGCTCTGGGTCCTCGTGACGGGGGGCCGACTCCAGTGGGAACACACGACCCCATGCCTGTCTTTCACTGTCCCCGTGTCACAAAGCCCGGCTCGTGGCCCCCAGTCCTCAGGGGGGTCCAGAGTCGCCGGCCGCTCCCCACGCACCAGCTCTACGGACACCGTCAGGCAGGGAAAGTGCTTGTTGGTCAGCTTGACTTTCAGGGACCGGGCGTTCTGTGCCGTTTTCAAGGCTCGAAAGAGATTCTCCGCCGTGAGCTCCACATAAATCTCATTGTGTTCCTCGGAGACTCCTTCCATCTGGAATTCCCTGAAGAAGTTCTCCTGAGGAAGGCACGGGGTCACGGGTGCGCCTGCGCCCCCCCCAGCCTGCAGTGCGGGCTGCGGGCCCCTGCTCACCTGCGGCAGCTCGCACCACATGCTGACCCCGCCGCCGGCCGCCGTGTCCGCCAGGATGAAGTTGAGCGTCTGCGGGCGGATGCGCAGGGTGCAGGCCCGGGCCAGCTTGGCCACCATGCAGCTGATACCTGCGTGGGGCGAGCCCGGGGTCACTGCGCAGGACGGCGGCATCTGCGAGGCCAACGCTGGGGCCCCGCGGGGTCCACCTGGCCTTCCAGCCCACCGCCGCAGGGCCCACGGCCCTGGGTGTGGACCGAGGCAGAGCGAGCCTTCACTCACTCCCTGGGCAGCGGCCCCGGGGAAGCTCTGCGCCCAGAAAACCGCCTTGGCCGGGTTACGGACGCGAGGGGACCGGAATCGGGTGTTTGACACCATCTTGGACACGTGCGCCGCTGCCCACAGTCCGCGTCCATCTGTCCGCGGTCCCCGTCCCGCTGCCCGCGGTTCCCATGCTGCTGCTCTCAGTCCCTGTCCCACTGTCTTCGGTCCCCATCTCCGTCCCACTGTCCGCGGTCCTCGTCCCACTGCCCGCGGTCCCCATTCCACTGCCTTCGGTCCCCATTTCACTGCCCTCGGTCCCCGTCCCACTGCCTTCGGTCCCCATCTCCGTCCTACTGCCCGCGGTCCCCGTCCCGCTGCCCGCGGTCCCCATTCCACTGCCTTCGGTCCCCGTCTCCGCCCCGCTGCCCGCGGTCCCTGTGCGCGCCCCCCTGCCCGGGGTCCCTATCCCGTTCCCCGCGGTCCCCGCCCCGCTGCCCGCCGTCCCCGCCCCGCTGCCCGCCGTCCCCACACCCCTCAGGCGCGCCCGTCACCCCCGCGGCAAGCCCGCCGCGCGCCGTCCGCCCCCCACAGCCCCGCGCGGCCGCGACCCGCTCACGCGTGAAGTGGTTCAGACAGGCCGCGTCCACGATCTTCGCGCGAAACTTCATGCTGCGGCGCGGCGCGCGCGGGGCCCTGCCGGCGGCCCGGAGCCCCGCCCCCTGAGTCCCGCCCTCAGCGTCCGGCCGGAAACGCCGCCGCGCGCCCAGGGTTCCGCCGCCCTGCGGCCTCGCGCGTGCGCCGGGCTCCGCCAGGGGGCGCCGCCGTCAGCGTCGCGGAGCCCCCGCCCGACCCACCCGACTACCCGGTGCGAGGACTGGTTCCGAGGATTCCCAGGTGGAAAGCACGTCGCGACACCTGTTTCCGGTTCTGTCGAAACATCAGAAATAAACGCAGCCGCTCACCGGTCAAGGATTAAACAAACGGGTGCTTGGCCGCGCACCTGTCCGCGGCAGGGCAGCTCGGGGACCCCTCGGCGCGGCAGCCCCCAGCCAACTGCGCGTTCAAGGCTGTTTTAAATTTAAAGGGCGGCGAACACAGGGTTTCAAAAAGAGCGCGGACGTGAAGTGGTAATTTTGCGATTTTGTCTCACGATGAATTTCTCCGGATCCTGTTAAGATTCTTATAGTATAAATAATAGAAACTATGTAGACTTCAAAAAAACAAAGCGAAAATAGAAAAAAAAACTGTATCCGACTTGGTTTTTCAAAGACAAGATTACGCATGTTAACAGTGTTATTTTTCATGTGCTTTGCTAATAGGAGCCTGCAACTTTGTTCTGAACTCGACATAGAATCCAGGTATAAAAATAACTCAGATTATTATAAAACTGCAAAATGTCAAAACTACAAACAGTTGCGCCTGTTTTAAGACTATATAACATGAAGCTGAATTCCGGCCCACGTTGTTGCAGAGGAGTGTTTGCCAAACCAAACACGGTGTAATGTCACATTTAAATTTTTTGTTAACATGCTTAATTTAAATTTGCTTTGTAAATTAATTTAAAAAGTGAGATAAATTATTAAATGAGGTGGTTGTATGGAGGTCATAATTGTGATTTTTAAGTGCATCAAATATGCTTTGTAAACAGTGTTTCATAATAAATTGACCTTTACTTTAGATCATTTAATTTTATTCCATAAAAAATAAAACTTTTTTAACACTTCCTAAAACTCGTGTGCGTACACATTCTGCATAGAAAAAAGGCCCAAAGAATACAAGGAGTTTTGACCCAATAGATACTTAAAAAAAAAAAAAAAAAAAGCTGTAATGATCCTTTCTTGAAAGACAAAAGGAACCTTCGCCACTCTTGCAGTTTTCCTAACTTTAAATTTTAAATTACATTTAGCCCATTAATAATTCAACATTTCAGAACTGATAACCTACTGACGCTGCTTCTCCACGTTTCTTCCCGCGCCTCCGAGGCGAGGGGCGAGGCTGCCAGGGACGAGCGGGCGGCAGCCTGGGCGCCACTGAGCTCCGAGGGGCGGGGCCGCCTCACGCAGCTGGGGCAGCAGCCAGTGAATCCCCTTCTGATTGAAAACCGGCCAAACCTCGGGGGTCGGCAGTTCAGCCCCAGGGTGACCTGGGGAGCTGTGTTGATGCTCATTATGGTGTTTGTTGTGCAGAAGCGCTCTCCTGTCGTCTTGTCCCCGAAGCGGCAGCCGCAGCGGGGATGTGGAGCTGGAGATGAGCCTGTCCCGTCTTCACCGCTGCAGCGACGCGAAGCTGCCAAGGGAAGTCTCTCCATTTTCGGACGACGTCTTCTTCAAGGCACCCACTGCTCGACAGTGTTTTCAAATGAGTAGTTTTAGTCCTTCTTTCATCTGATTTTTAAAAATCTCTGTTGTGGCTTTCATAAGACAGGTCCTCTGACTGTTGTATGTATTGATTTATAAGTGACCATTTTGTATCCGCTAACTCATTGTAGTTTTTCCTTGTTTGTAACATATTTTTAAATAGACTTTGTTGCATTTCCAGGAATTCATCAAATCCTCAGCAAATATTCATTTTTCAGACTTCCTCACTCATTTTAACCTCTGATTTCTTTGGCTTATCTAATTACATTGACCAGCGCCCCCTGATCAGTGCCCGGTCATGGCGGCAACAGGAACACCCACACCTGTCGTGAATGAGCAAATGAAGGCAAAATACTGTTATGAGAAAGACTATTGAATAACACATCTTCCAGACACAGATTCATCCATCAGCCCTCCAACAATATGATTCATTCTCAAAAGCGAAACTACCACAAGAAGATTGATATCACACTCATAGTTTTTATTAGTAAAATTCATCACTTTTTACTGGCAAGTATGAACCCGATATTTGGTTCCTACGAGAGCAGTAAGCCTAAGGGGTGAGAACGTGAGCGTCCCGGGCCCGTGGTCGTGGCTGTCAGCACCAGGTCCTCTAGCGGTGGCCCCCTGGGCTGCCATGGACCCTGAACCTGTATAAACACGTGTACTTCGGGTGTCCCCAGTTGCTGAGGATTTTAAGTTTCACACATAGTAAGGGTTCAGAAACTTCATGCTGGAAATAAAGAAAAGAGAACATGAATGCCTTATCAAGAAATCCATGTCAAAGAATCAGAAGGAATGCGACCTGTTGGGACAGTAACTCTTTCCTGTCTTATTAAGTGTCATCAGACACGCTCTACTGGATGAGAAGGCAGCCCCTGTACAGAAGGGGCTCCTGACGAGACAAAGGCAGGGCGAGGAAGATGACGACGCGGCGGCCTGGACGCCCACATGCTCCCATGGCCACCGTCACACCCCGCAGTGCTGCCTGTCGGCCGCCGCGGGGCGGGAGGCAGAGACACAGATATTCGGTCAAACATGAGCGTCCCCGGGGACGTTGGTGTCTCACAGCACCTTCCCCGCGTTGGCCAAGCGATGTCCTAACCCCTGCTTTCTCGTGGCGCGAGGTGCCTTCTGCCTCTTGTTACTTCCTGCGGCGGATGAGGAAGAATGACCCACATCCCATACGCCTCGGTGCCCTGTGGGGGTCGCACGTGAGCCCTCTGTGATTTTTCCCGTTGCGTTAGGAAGGGAAGTTTACCTGTGCTACCCGGTAATAAATGTTTATTTTCTCTCCCTCTGAGCTCCTCTGTGCCTCTAACCATGTCACGTGCACCATCGCCCAGTCCCCTTATGAGGAAGGTGAGACAGCGACTATCTAACCTGGTGGCAGCCCAGGGAACCCGATGGGGGAGATGAGGGCTGAGAAGGAGAACAGATAGGGCCCGGCACAAATAACGCCCTCTTTCAATTACAAAACCTTTTGTGACAAAATCCTCAGTGTGTAATCCTGTAACATCACATCACACCCAAGCACACCACGGGACATTTTCGGTGAAATGCTCAAATTAAAACTATAAATTATTGCTCCCATACTGTGACCCTACCAACCGCGCTCCAGTAGGCCCGCTTTCTGCTGGATCCGGTATGCGTGCATGGTAGCAAGCGTGGCAGAATCAGGCTTAGAAACCTCTTTGTCATTAGCTCGTCTTTGGCATTCAAATGCTGGCAAGCACTCGGAGCTCCGAAGGAGGTTCAGACTGGCCTGGCCTCCCTGGCGTCCGTGGCCGCTGCGCGCCTCGTGACCCCGGCTCGTCCCTCCCGGGGACGGAGCCACGCCCGCCCTCAGCAGAGCCCTCCCTACCTGGAGCTCGAATGTTTGCACAGTGGTTCCGGTTTTGTCGTATACAAACCGACCCAGGAACACCTCCTCCCCCTCGCACTGGGTCAAGACGCCCTGCGAAGAAGGAAGCAGATGACGAGGCTGTAAGGAAGGGCTTCTCCGGTAGAATGAATGGAGGCAGCTGTGCGTTCAGGTAGCAGCGGTTCTCCGGGCACCTCGGGGTGCCCCCAGGCGCCCGCCCCTCGATGCCCTTACGTGTTCCGCTTGAGGTCCAGAGCCATTTGGGAAGTGGGCGGGCTGAGCCCCCGGGGTTAACAGTAACCGAAACTCAAAGTGAGAGGGGCCCTCTAGCCCTGCCCCGGACCTGAGGCCCATTTACCACGTGACCCAGCGCTTTCATTTCCAGGTTCGGGTCCGAGAGAAATGAAAACCGACATCTGCCCCGAAACTCGTACAGGCATTCACAGCAGCTTTGTGCGTGGTGGCCAAAAATGGGGAAATGGCTCGAGGTCCCTCCAATAATGAACGGATAAGTAAAATGTGGTATATCCACGCAATGAAATATTGTCGGCAATTTAAAAAACAAGAGAGCGACACGTGGTATTTAACATAGAAGAACTTTGAAAACACGATGCCAAGTTAAAGAAGCCATTCATAACAGACCACACAATGCGATTCCATCCACAGGAAGCTTCCAGAAGGCCGTAGAGACTAAGGAATCAGTGGCTGCCTGGGGCCGGGGGACGGAGAGGGGGTGACGGGAGGTGGCCACTAAGAGGTGCAGGGTTTCTTTGAGGAGCGATAAAAATCTGCTAAAATTGATTAACGGTGATGGATACACAGCCCCGTGAACACACGGAGAGCCATGGGCGTGCACATTTTAAATGGATGAACTGCATGGTGTGCGAACCATGTCTCGGGAGTAAAGGAAGACCAAAACATACTGGAGGATGGGAAAACCGTGGAAGAGAGCTAACCCTCATTTTGTCACCCGAGAATGTCGGTGGATGATAACCAAAGCTGAAAAATTGAGAAATTAGTAAGAGCAAACGTGAAGGCAAGGACCCAAAGAATTATTTTCAGCTAAACCTGAGGCCAGTGGAAGCTTCCAGAGAGTCAAAACCAGGGGTAGAGGAGGTGGGACAAGCAAAAACCGCATTTCATTATAAATTGTGGAAATGTTCCATGTTTTCACTGTGCATGTATGACATCGATAAAAGTACAATTAAGTAGCTGAAATCATCTGATCCAGCCCTTTTGGTCTGTAGATGACAAATCAGAGTCCAGGGAATAAGTGACTCCCTCACAGTGACACAGATGCGATCCCAGCTCCTAATTCCTGGCCAACCACCTTCTCCCATAACCCACTCCGAACAAGGATTAGGCAGCTTCTTACATGGACGGAAAACTCCTTGGGGGCACTGGAGATGCTCCCCGAGGGAGACACCTTCTCTGAGATGTGCTCCACGGTGACAGCGGTTGGTGTGACCTCCCTGGCAAGCTTGATGAGGACGTGGCCCTGGGAACCTGGGAAGGCCCAGCACTTCCCAGGGTGGACATCCGGCTGGAAAGACAGCAGAGTTTATCTGTTACCTGGTTATATAAATCCACTGCCCGGTATCATCCATCTGATCGCTCTTGACCACAGGTGTCGCTTATAACCCATAACATGAAGGCCCCATGTGGGGCGTGGGCCGAACAGGGAACTTCAGACGCCCGTAGGGTTGGCTGTCCTCCCAGCTCACGTCAGGCCTGCACCTGTTAGAGCCCCCGTCTGCGTCTTTTACTTCCTTGTTCTAACGAGGCTCCTGGAGGGCAGTTAGCTGGTGTGAGCAGTGACATGGTGCTGGTGGTGGCGCAGATATGATGTTGGTGGGCGTGGTGGGGGGTGGCGGTGGTGGCAGTGGTGGTGGCGTGCTGACCATAAATTAAGAAATAATTCATGCAGTTCGATGAGCGTGAGTACACAAGGAGGTAGGGTCAGGTTCTGAGACAAGCTCAGAGTTGCCTCCATGTCAGACATTAACATTTTCACGATAAAAAAAAATACGAGCGAGAGCCTAACATAAAGAGGCCGCCCTCAGCCGCGCTCCTACCTGAAGGATGGCGTCCGGAGGCATCTCGTGGTGCAGGAACCCGACCCCACGCCAGGACAGCTTCGCCTTTCCGCTCCTGTAACTTTCCGAGGTCCCGCTTTCAATGACGGAGGCCCCTAAAACGAGAAACGTCTTTGAGTTAAGAAGTGACAGGACTCACAATGCCTCGTTTAGACGTTAATACTGTTGTTGGAAAATTACCGGGCACGTGATAGATAAGGTGAAATTCATACTCAGGAATCGGTAGAAAAAGTCTGACTTTCTGCCTCTTCCCCGCTGAAATCTGCCCATTCCGGGAAAGCCGGGCACAGTTCACGTGGTTCCCCGTTCCCAGAGCTGCTGCTGGGATCAAACGCCGGATCTGGAAGCCGTGCACTCGGAGGTGGCAGCACAAAGTGGACGGCGTTTGTTCATGTGACAAATGTGACATGTGAGCTCATGTGACAGGTGGCGCTTTGTCGACCCGGTTCACTCAAAAACAAGTGTCATGAACGTGCTAACACATTATAGTCAGAGCAGCCATTCTGCGGACACGTGAACTTGAACTTCAATCAGAGATTCATGAAACATACTCACCAAATATTATCTCATCCGGTTACTTCATTTCAGAATCACAAATATATTTGTATATAAGAAATAAAGAGAATGCAAATCATGTCCTCAAATTTCACCTGGACATCACCATACACCATTAAAATGGCGCGTGCCCGACTCTCTGACAGACAGTGCTTTTTCTAAGATGGTGCAAATTCAAAACACTGACTGTGTGCCTGGGGGGCGAGATTGAGTGAGTAAAAATCCAAGACAGACAGTGAAATTTAAATGTCAGATAAACGATCATTTTCCAGTAACGGTATCTCTCATACAACGTTTGGAATGTATTTATACTAAAACAATTATATGCTGTTTGCCTGAAATTCGAGGAAACTGGGGTCCTCTATTCTCTCTGGCCACCGGGGTTGGTGGGGGGCTTGTTCTGGGTGACGTTGTCTTCTGCTCAGCCAGTCGGCGTTCCCGCCCAGCCGACGCATCGGACAGGCCTGAGGCTTTGTGCTCAGGTCTCTGACCCATCCTGAGTTCATCCTCGTGAGGTGTGAGTTACGGGCCAGGGTTTGTTTTTGCACCTGAACGTCTAACTCCTCCCCCTCCGTGGGCCTGCCCGTCCTCCTTCGTCAAAGATTAATTCGCTCCACGAGCGTGCGGTTGGCCCCTTCCTGGACTTTCTGTTCTGTTCCTTCAACCTGACGAGCTCCATGTTGTCCGCCCTGATGCCACTTTACAGAAAGCCTCAAAATCAGGTCGCGTGCGACCCCCAACGTTGTCCTTCCTTTGCAGACCTGCGTGGCTGCTCTAACTCTTCTGCCATTCCTTAGGACACACACTTTAGACACAGAGGTGTCCCACCTTTTGGCGTCTCTGGGCCACACTGGAAGAAGAAGGGTTGTCTTGGGCCACACATTAAGTACATGGCGACGTGTAATCACACAAAAAAATCTCGTCTCTGGGCGTTGGCAGGGACTCGGAGTGGGCTGTGTGGGGTCAACAGGCTGGGGAGGGTTCCAGTCCCTGCTCCCCCCGAGCACGTGGTGTTTGTACACCTCCCACTGTCTTCTTCCTGTCTTCTCATCGGCGATGAGAGCTGTGTTTGTGTGCTTGTCTGTTTTAGGCACACAGATCCTACGCACATCTTACTACATTTATGCCGAAGTATTTTTGTTTTCTACTGCTGTTGTGAATAGTAGTGTTTAAATTTTTCCCCCCAGTGTTTTATTACTCGTATCTGAAAATCATATATATAGAATTTAACTTGTTGACCTCACCGATTTTACTGCCAGTAGATTTTTGGGTGATTTTCTATGTAAATCATCATGTTGTCTATGAAGGGAGAGGTTTTTATGTCTCCCTTTCCTGTTTACATGCTTCTTCCCTCTGTCTGCTCACTCTTCTCAGTGGCCTTGAGGCGGGAGCATAGGTCACTTGTCTGAGACAAGCACTTCCCAGTCTTCTTTTCTAGCGTAAGTGTTTTTTGCTGTAAATTCCACCGCAAGCTCAGCTCTAGCTGCATACCGTAAATTTCAACATTTTATGTGTTCCTGTTCGTTTAACTTAAAATACTTTCTAATTTCTGTTTTAACTGCCTCTTTGACCCAAGGGTAATTTAGAAACGTGTTGCTTAATTTCCAGCAACTCGGGAATTTTCTAGACGGGTTTGTTATTGATTTCTAGTTAATATTTCCATTCCACCCTGAGACACCCTCTGTGTGATTGCAGTTGTCTTAAAGTTGTTTTTGCCTGGTGGCCTGGAATGCGGTTCGTCTTTGTGAAGCTTCCATGAGCATGTACGAAGAGGTGTCTTCTCGTGTTGGGAGCGCTGTTCTGTACGTGTCAAGCCTGTCGAACGTTTGGTAGCATTGTTTACGTCTCCCGAATTCTGGCCGATCCTCCATCTTTTTTTAGTTACGGTGCATGAACTTCCCGGGGTTGTAATGTCTGTGACGCCGAGAGCTACTCGCTGCCTCCCGACGTCGCCGGGGGCCCCAGCTCCCTCCGCAGCTGCCCTCGAAGCCGCTGTGCTCTTGCCTCGAGACTTGCGCCGACTGGGAGCATTCAGCTACGACCGTTTCTGTCCTCCTCTGTTGCCTAATGAGTTCGTTTTCTCCTCGTCGAGTGACCAGAGGAAAAGGGATAATTTCCTAATAAAGAGATAGAGGGACACGAGGGACTGAGGTGCCCTTGAGGCGTTTCTCAGCTCTTTGCTCACCTGCCGACTTAAGTGCATAGTCTGCCATCTGGACTTGGTCTTCTCTCAGCTTCTTCAGTACGTAATTTACCAAGTTTGACATTTCCTGGACAAATTTAAAAAAGAATTTTCTGTTAACGACCCTTGCCAGCTGCTGAAGTTCTGGCCACTCACACTGTGGATTTGGGACTTCAGGTCCCTGACCTGCAAACTAGGAAGATTTACCTGGGAGCACGCTGAGCGCCGCTCAGCACTTCCCAGGTGACGGAGTTGTGTCCCCTCCCTCCCCCGAGGTCACAGGGGAAGGCCCGACCTCAGG
>PVJD01018960.1:0-12954 GCA_004026545.1 Mormoops blainvillei | reverse complement strand
AGAATAAATCCCACTTGATCATGGTGTATGATCTTTATGATGCATTGCTGTATTTGGTTTGCTAATATTTTGTTGATGTTCTTAGCATCGATCTTCATCAGGGATACTGGCCTATAATTTTCTTTCTTTGTAGTGTCTTTATCTGGTTTTAGAATTAGGATAATGCTGGCCTCATAAAATGAGTCTAAGAGTCTTCCCTTCTCTTGAATTTTATAAAACACTTTGAGAAGTAGATGCATTAGTTCTCCTCGGAATATTTGGTAAAATTCACCTGAGAAGCCACCTGGGCCAGTGCTTTTGTTTGCTGGGAACCTTTACAAGATTTTTTTATAGCAGGAGCCAGCAGACATTTTATATAAAGAACACTATCATGAATATTTTAGACTTTGTGGGCCACAGAGTATGTCACAAGTGCTCAACTCTGCCACTGTAGCACAAAGTTAGCATAGAAAATGTCAGTAAATGGGTGTGGCTATGTTCCAATCAAATTTTATTCACACAAAAGCTGTTGGCCTGTGAGTCATAGTTTGCCAATCCGTGACCTATAGTACAGAATAACTGAAAGTCCTAGAACCACTTGAACAAAGATACATTATCTATAGTCAGCCTTGAACCAATAAAATGGTCATACTTGTGTGCTCATCACTTATACAAGTTCTAGCAACAGCTATGGGTAATACTCAAGGACTAGAAATAACCCAGACACTTTTCTATCTGTTCCCATTCCAGGCCACATTTGTGCTTACTTCCATCTTTATTTTTGGTCCCTACTCTTTGCTTTAGGCAATTCTCTAGGGGAAAAATATGACTCGAATTCTTATGTATGACTTCCTTTTCTTTGGACTGTTCGAGGCAGGAAAATCAAATACGATTTTGTGTATATGTTCCAAAAAAGAGCAAAGTGTAGACTTCACGTATGCCTGGTTGGTGTGGCTCAGTGGATTGAGCCCTGGACTGCAAAGCAAAGGGTTGCCAGTTTGATTCCCAGTCAGGGCCCATGCCTGGGTTGTGGGCCAGGTCTCCAGTAGAGGGTGCTCCAGATGCAACCACACATTGATGTTTCCCTCTCTCCCTCCCTTCCCCTCTCTAAAAATAAATAAATAAAGTCTTAAAAAAAAGTGGTCATATGAACCCTTAAGACCATTATTTGAATTTCACAGATCATTATGTAGCATAACATTATCCAAACAACGTCTTTTTCTGTGCCTCCCTGATCTAACTTCAGTCGCAAAATTGAAATGATTTATGAACTAAGATTCTGTGACTATAAATCAAAAGTCTTGTCTAATACCACGCTGATTAATGAAAATATGTTCATCACATACATGGTTTATAATTTTAAAATAAATTGTCCTAAGGTACTGTATTCTGGTCTTCACCAGTTTTGTTAAAGTATTTTTTATAGCTTTCAGAAAAATATGCTGATTTAATTTATGTATGATAAACTTTGTAAAACAACGTTGAGTTGTTGTGAGATTTTAATTAGGAGAACACATACAAAATGCCATCACATTATATGGCCTATCGTAGACTTCAAACTTTAAATATTTTATTCTAATGTTCAAACATAGAAAAAAATACCAACTGAACCAATTCAGCTTATGAAAATATATGTATATATCAGATGATGTTTCAGTGAGAAATCTGTGTTTCATTACTCCTCAAACTTAGTTCTATTACTCCAAAATGGATAACAACTGAAATTATAAAGTGAACCATGGCTCTGTCAATAACCACAGGTTCATGAAGAAGGCACTCTATGTAAATATATACATTACCCCTGTAGAACAGATGTGAGATGATGGAGAATGTTGAAAGAAAAAGACATATAATAGAGCAAGATTTTAGTAGAGTGTATAGGGCCATACTTTTATGAAACCTGGAAAAATGAAGCTGTTAATTATCTGTTGAGTTTTAAGCATTAAAGACATACTAAAGAAATATGATTAGGAAGCGGGGAACAAGAAATTATTTAGCATGGGTTTATAAAAATAAACCAGTATAAAGAAGAATCTTGTAAAACTTTGCTCATGACTTTTTGCAAAAATGCAAAATAAAATATTTAATGATCTCTTGAATATGGCATAATTTCACTAGTCTTTGCCTTAGGCAAAAAGAAGATGTTTGCCAATAAATTTGCTTTGAACTCTTTCTAAAAGGAAACCCAAGTTAAAAAGATATATTTCTTTTAGCAAGAAATGGATCCTCAGACTAAATCTTAACCACATTTTCAATAATACTTTTTGAGTGACAAAAAGTAAAAATAAATAGGAAAAAATTTTCAGAAAACATTAGAACATAATTGTGGAAAAATTAGAATAGGGAATTAGTAAGAAGGATTTTATTTCCTTAAAAATGTAAACTGATTTATACTTATATTTCATTTTCATATTAAATTGAGGAGACAATAAACTAATAATTGAACTATTTGATCCAAATTACTAGGGATTATGTTTTATCAAAAGAACATTAATGAGAATTCTTTAATCCCAAGTACTAGAGATTGCCTCATGTGAAAGTAAGGCAAAAACCTAGATCGAAGCTTGCCTTTTGGAGTGTCTAGAATTTTTCTTGTATTGCAAAGTTGAGTATTTACTCATGCTATTGCCCAATCTGGAAAATTAGATTTAGCTCTTCATTCTGAGGTTCCTATCTTGGATTAGAAAATTACATGACTGCTACCCCCAAAAACCCTTTGTTCATTTATTCTCTACTGATTTGTAATGGGAGATAAATCTGTTGCCCATGGGGAAAAAGCAAATATCTATTACATAATTTAGCAGTTTGAGCAAGAAAAAAAAGTGGCTTTAGGAATGAAGGAAACAAAATAATTAAAGAAAACAGAATAAAAAACTTTAAAACACTGGTGGACCACATTTTGACATTAATCGTTAACTGTAATATAAAATAATTACATATTCTCTTTTCAGTGACAATCGTCTCTAATTCCCTTGAAAATTGTCCTAGGTTAATGTTTTCCAAAACATGTACCAAATTCATAATTTTTGCCATGTTTGCATGCAATGTTACTATTACTTACTAAATTTTAATCAATCTTATTTTTTCCTGATTAAATGCATTTCAAAAGAAAACAATATCATCATGAAATCAAGGATTTGGTGTTCCAGTGTTTTGAATACATATTAGAATAAAAACAGTATTTTTCAAAATAACCATTATCACATAAAATTATCATATAATGTTAGCCCCATTTAAAGAAACCCCATTTACTTCACATGTTTATTTCATGTCAATGAAAAAAACGGATATCCATGAAAGTGTTTTTATATTTGTAAACACTGTGCTAAAATGATATCAACAGGTAGATATATTTTGTGGGGGGCGATGGTAAACACATAGACCATAGTTGGTCTTTATCCTGGGGGAAACCTAGCAGAAAAGAGTAGTCAACTTCTTTTATTAACTACTGTGTTGAATAGTCAACTTCTTTTATTAGCTACTGTGTTGGCCAAAAAGTCTGTATGCTTTTTTCTGTAAAATAAAAGGCACAGTTTTCATTTTCACCAATAACTTTATTGATTTGTATATTTTGAGTATGTTGGCTATCTCTTGCATGGTACAATATTGATTGTTCTTAATTAATGTCTTGATTAGATTGCTATCAACTTGTCTACCTGACCGTGGAGCATCATCCAGTGAGAAATCTCCAGCCAGAATTTTGCAAACCACTTTTGACACATTCAATTGGTCACAGCACCTTCTCCATACACTGCACAAATATTTTTTTTCATTTCAGTTGTGTTCTTACCTTTCTTGAAATAAAGTATAATATGCTGAAAATGTTGCATGTTATTCCATCTTCAATATTAAAATAGCTACACAAAAAATCACCAATTTTGATATTTTTAATGTACACTGTTATGACAATTGTCACAATACAATCTAACAAAATTGTTTCAAATGAAGTTCAAGACATTAAGTACTACTAGAGTCATCTCATAGAAAAAAGCCAAACAACCCAATACTATCATACTTACTGGCATATCAAGCTGTTGACTTAAATGTAGTTTATTCACATGATAGTCAATGACTTTGGTATTTTTGTTACCACCCCCTCATTTTACAAATGAGGAAACTTGCTTTCATAAAATTGAAACCAAGTTTGCTTAGGAGTATAAAGTTGACCTTTTCCCACTATTCTGTCCCACCACAAAGTTTCTCTCTAAAAACTAGAACAAGGAGGATGTTATGGAAGAGGAGTGGGTGGGCTTGTCTGCAGAGGAGAAAAGGCAAAGGAAGTGAAAGTGGCCTGGTTGTTTACTCCACATAAAAATATTTCTGTCTCTGTTTCCATTGTAAACTTCTCTGAGACTAAAACCTTAAGATTTACTATATATATTGTCTTTCAGAAGCTTCTAGCTCTAAAACAGAATGAGTCTCAGTCATTTGCAAATGACTGCTAAATAATGAATTAAGGTATACTCCTCATTTGCCCAAGTCCATTTTTTTCAGTCTATCAACATGTGTATATGGAGGTTCTTGGTTCACAAAGCAATGTAAGTCAGATTTTGTCACGTATTCATAATTTTGAAATTAGAGAAATTTGGCTCCAAAAACCTTGAAGCTGACAAGATAGTTGTAGTAATTCCAACAAATCTCTTTTTGAGTGTCTCAGCGGAATATGAGCATCTACATTTTCTACCACACATTCCCGGTGTAGTTGGTGAAGAGAAAAGCCAAATTTGAAGGGATGAGTACAAAATTTACAAGACATTTGTAGGATTCTAAAAATTATGAAAAATCACTTCAGGTCATTAAAAGTTACTTTATAAGGTATTATTTGAATATTGAAATAAATGCTTTAGAAACATCTTCTTTCCACTTAAACTGACTGAAAAAATAGTTTAGTTGAGAATCACAAAAAAGTGTGATGCTGAGAAGGAAATTAGTAATAAGAATGTACTATATTTATTTAAATTGTTAAAAAAGAATACATTGCTTTAGAAATTATCTGCCAATCTGTTAAAGAAACCAGCTTTTGTAATTTTATGGAAACAGCTAGAAATACATGTTAAGATATGAGCTACAAAATTATTTTGAATTCAATTTGAAAAGATTTTAATTTAAATTTAGTCCAAAATATACAGGAAACCTTACTCACTTTCTACTAAGACCAGTAAAAATGATTCCAGAAAAAACTTATATGAGTAAATCTCTCTCTTTCTTTTCAAATGACAGATGTACAAACCCCCCAAAAACATGTAATTTTATATTTTTCTTTAACCTCTGCCCTGCAACTAATGTACTTTTTCCCCAAATTGCTCTGTTATAATTGTTGTGTACCATATATTCCCTTGCAGAAATTTTGCTGCTGCACACTTGCCACTATGGCCATTGTTAATTAATATTGTTATAACTATTATAAATTAGGAGATAAAATTATAAATATTCACTAAGATATTAGAAAAGCTAAATCAGCATTAACAAACACATTCAATATTATCTATAATAAATCATGAAAAGATTGTAATAATATATTTTGTCTAATATACTGGCAAGTAATCACCAAATACTACAGTGCTTGTGGGTACTGTAAGATGAGTTCTCTTTTCTATGATGTTGAGAGCCCTGGCTGGATTGCTCAGTTCTTTAGCACATGGCTCTGATACACCAAGGTTATGGGTTCTATCCTGGGTCAAGGAAATTAAAGGAGTCAACCAATAAATGCATAAATAAGTGGAACAACAAACTGATGTTTCTCTATCTCTTCTCACTCTCACAAATCAATAAATAAAAATAATGATATCTCTGATACTGAGAGTGTAAATGATATAATCTAATTCAAATATGTAGTTAGAACATGCATATTAATATATTTATACCATTTGATCCATTATTTTTCTACTGCATATATACATATATATTTACACATCTATTGTTAATTAAAAGTCAAACATTTATCAAATATTAAAAATGTTTTCTAAAAATTATTAGAGAATAAATACTGAAAATAAAAGAATCTTTGAATAGAACAAAAAGCTAAAAATGGAATATGAAACTTAATATATGGCAACATTCAGATCTTGATTAAAATTATAAGTACACTCTATTGCTTATGAAAAAGAAACAATGAGAAAATATATCAAAGCTGTACTAGTGATCTTTTAGTAATGAGATCTTTTAGCTTTGGGATCTGCTAGTGATGGGATTTAGGGTGACTGCTGTTTTCTTCTTTATCACATTATCTCTTAAAGAGTATTTACACAACAATTTAGAATATTTTTAACAACTTGGAATATTTTTTGTTGCTTTATGTTTTAATGTAAATAGAGTCCAACTAAAGGACTCATGAAACATTAACTAAGTTTATAAAATTTGCTTTGTCACTCAAAGCCCAATTAAGATTTAGAAAGATAGGAGTCCCTTCTTCCTTTCTTTCATTGTATTTCATTGTGTAAATGGAGACAACTGTACTTGAACAACAATAATAAAAAAGAAAAAAAATTAGGAATATAAGTGAGTGCTATGCTGTTCCTTTAATTAGATTGAATCCTCTTTGGTGACTTATTTTTTTCTTCCCCAAACTCTCCCTACTGCAGCATTAAAGAGTGAAAACAGATGATCCTTTTACTTTCACATTTCCTACAAGAGAAAAAATAATAATTTTTTGAACCTGGGGGTTAGGATTAAATTTTAAGATGATGCCCAGCTTTGCTTTGCATAACATATATACTCTGATTTTTGCTGAATTTATATTTCCAAGGTATACTTCCCTTTCTACAGCTCCAGAATCCCTATATCCAAGCTGTTTACTTCAAATCCTAAATTGGAGAACTGTAGGATTTTCATAGTCACTATATCTGAAGTATTTTTTATTTGGTTTATTGACCGCCCCATAGTAGATGCTCATGAAATGGATAAATATATTAATTAAAGCCCAATGGGCTTGTGGGCTCCTGCAACAGTCACAGAACAACTCAACATGGCTAAGGATCATTAAAAGATTTGATTTCTGAATACTCTACAATTATGGTTATTAGTCATTGAATGATACTTGGAAATCATTGCGAAAGAATCCCTTATATTAGCCTAACCCTTTATAATATATAATGCCATTGCCTCATATTTATGACATCGCTTCAGTCTTTCAACAAATTATGAATCAGCCAGGGAAGATTATTTTTCTGTCATAAATGGAGAAAATAATAATAGCTGTCATTTATTAAACACCTACTATATGCCAGGCATCATGCCCAGTACTTTTCATGCATGATCATGTTTAACTTTCAGTGCCAAATATCACATTTTAAGGATGAGGAAATGAGCTTGGATGAGCTTGGTATTCTTGTGAGCTAGGTGCCTTGTAAGCTGGGGATTATAATTATAAGGAAGTGTAAAGAATAGAACACATGTTTAGAGAGATGAAGTAATACCCCAGTGTCTCCTAGGAGGAGTTGAACAAATTGAGGTTCAAACCCAGGTCATCTGATTCCCAAGCTCGTGTCTTTAAAGAATATGCAAGACAACATCTTAATGAAGAAACTAGCCCTTCCTGGGCTGGTCACCAGAAACTTGACTCCATGAACTTTTTTAATCTTACTCAGTAGGATGATAATATTTGTCTATCTCTGCCACTCCAGATTCTTTGAACACAATATATTTCCCTAACCCTCAGCTGCTTCAGAGGAGGACACATAAAGCCATCAAATACATTTCTGAATGGATTTTGTGAAACTATGCAAGATATAATAACCTAAATGCCAAAGTGCTTTAATATGCAAAACTAGGACTTCAGGGAGCAAATAAATGAGTTTTGCTTGGATTTCTAAAGCTTAGTTTGAATATTAATATCACAATTTTAAGGTCCCAGAGTATAGAATTAAAACAATCGACTGTAAGCTAATGACATGAAGTCACTTCTTGCCACATAGAGAGGAGATAAATGTCCTTTATAGGCTGGTTAGGGGTATAGAAGTCTATAGTGGCAAAAAGGAAGAGAGGGTAGGGAGAGAATTTTGATATAAATGATGGGACCCTGCCTTCTCCCACATTGGCTGTGTCCTGGGGAGAGAGGAGAAGAGTGGAATAGTGGGGGTAAGGATAGGCATCCTTGACAGGATCAGGAGGCCTCATAGCAACAGGGAACAATGTGTCTGGTTCTCCATGGTGAACCTGGAAAACGGCATATATCTGATAAATGCTTGGTTTACTGCAAGACTGCTAAGCAATTGGGTGATAGTACTTACAGCATAAACAAAGAGGCCTTGGCCTTGGGCACAATAGTTAAAGAAATATAAAAAATAGAAAATATAGAAGATAAATAATATTTTCATGCATAATTTCAAAAAAATCTAAAAGAATGCACAAACCAATGATGAACAAAATACCAGATTGTTAACTAAAGACTGTTGTTAGCTGTTTGTTTTATAACCCTGCATTATTGTTACTGGTTAAAAGTCTGTGTGCCTGATCTTCTGAAAGACCAAAACTCAAAATGTCATAGTGTAGAGCAGGAACAGATTTATATATCAAGAAGGTCAAATAGAGATCCAAGATGGTGGAGGAGTAAGTAGAAGTTACACTAACCACCTCCCAGGACCAATCTGTAATTTCAACTAAATTGTAGAGAAATCATCCTGAATAACCAACTGAACACTACTAGCTGGAGAGAAGCCTAATAAGCAAGGACAGACAGAAGAAACCACTGCACCACAACAAGACTAGTACAGAGTGAGGAGGAGGCATAAGAAGGTTGACTGGGCTCCCACAGGTGGCAGCTGAAGTATTGGAGAGGTATTTCAGCAGCTGGGGGGAGGTGGTTCCCCCTGAGAAGAGTGGTGTCTAAACCCCAGGCTTGGATCTCCAGCCTACAGCACCAGAGCCAGAAAGGGACCAGGATAATACCCAGTTGTGAAAAGTAGCAGGGTTTTGGTCTGCCAGGAAGAGACAGCTGGTGATGCAGAGAGCTTCTTAAAGGGCCCAAACACAAAATTCTGTTTGCAGCCACTTAACCTTGGGCTCTAGCAGAGGGAGGACAGAGGGGACTAGAGATGCTTGAGGAGTCTGGGGTTGGTGGTTCTGAGGAGATAACTGAAGGAACAACTTGTGTTGAGTCATTTCCCATACTGCAGAAGCCATCTTTCTCAGGCAGAGCACTCCCCTCTGTGGGCATGAGACTAAGGGGCAGCAATAGTTCTGCCCACAAGAATTACTCTGTCTCACCCTGTGGTACTTAAACCAAGCTGCTGATCACAGCTTCAGGATATATCATTGATTAGTTTAACAATAAGGCAGAACATACAAAGAAGCAGCCAAAGTGGGAAGACAAAGAAACAGACTCCAAATGAAAGAACAAGAGAATTCTCCAGAAGAAGAACTAAATGAAATGGAGACAAGCAATTTATCCAATAAAGAGTTGAGAGTAATGATTATAAGGATACTAAACAGCATGAAAAAAGACATAGAAATCACAAAAAGGGCCAGTCAGAAATAAAGGATACAGAATCTGCAATAAATAATACACTGGAACAATAGGTTAGATGAAGCAGAGGATCAAATCAGTGATTTGGAAGACTAGATAGAAAAAAACACCCAGGAAGAACAGCAAAATGAAAAATGAATTTAAAGAAAATGAGGAGGGCTTAAGAAACATTTTGGAGAACATGAAATATAACAAAATCCACATCAAGGGAATATCATAATGAGAAGAGAGCAAGAAAGGATTTAAGATTGTATTTGAAGACATAGTGACCAAAAATTTTCTAATCTGATGAAGGAAAGACACAAAAGTCCAGGAAGCTCAGAGAATCCCAAACAAGTTGGACCCAAAAAGACCTAGACTGATACACAAAATAATTAAAATAATAAGGCTTAAATACCAGGAGGGATTTCTAAAAGCCACAAGAGAAAAGCAGGTAGTTACATACAAGGGAGCTCCAATTGTACTGTTATCTAATTTCTGAACCAAAACATTTCAGGCCAAAAGGGAATGGGATGAAATATTCAAGGCGATAAAAATCAAGGACATACCACCAAAGCTCCTTTACCCAATGAGGCTATCATTTAAAATTGAAGGAGAAATAAGGAACTCCCCAGACAAATAAAAGCTAAAGGAGTTTGTTAACACCAAACCAGTACTGCAACAAGTATTAAAGGGCTTGCTTTAATAAGAAGAAGAAAAAGAGAAAAAAAGATAAACAAAGGAAAATAGTGTAACAATAAAATCGCACTAAATACGCATCTATCAATAATCACCTTAAAGGTAAATGGCGTAAATGCTCTAACCAAGAGAAATAGGGTAGCTGAATGAATGAGAAAGGAGGACCCATATATATCATTGCAACCAAGTAAACCAGGGCTTGGCCACATGACACCTTGACACATGACCCTATAGTTAGTGTTGAAGGAAACGGGTTTTGATTAAATGGTTCCAACCTTGGGGAGGGGGCTGAGCGCACTCTTGCTCAAAGTATTGAAACCTACCCATGAAACCCACCACTTCCCTTGTTTCCTGAAAGGCTATAAGCCAAAACCATGCCCAGAAGTTCCCCATATTCTTATTTGTTCTTAAGTGGGCCACGTAAACACATCTCTATCCTCTTTGGAAGGTGCTTTTGTGGGCTTCAGAGTCACTATCCTCTCGCAGCAGCTCTCTCCTTCAGGATCTGGGGTACACCATTCTCAGTCTCCATGCAGTGGTTCAGGGAAACATGTGCTGTGTTACAGTGGGTCATGGTGGAGACCATGGAAGCACATGTCCTAAGAGAGTGGCTTCTCTGCATGTCCTTCAGAGAAGCAGAAGTCTGTAGTTCAGCATTCCCAGTCCCAGCTCAGTTCAGCTCCAAGCATCTCCCACAAATCCATCCTTGATTAGGCAGGTACCTACACAACTCCATCACTCTGCTGTCATCTTCTCCAGGCTGGCTTTCCAGAGGGCCACCTCTTTCTTACTCCAGAATTCCAAACAATGTGGTATCTCCTTACACATCAGACCTAATGGTGGACCAGGTCCTGGTCCTACACCCTTTAAGACTGTGTGTTTTCTTCCTCTGAGAAGTAGAAGTACCTCCTCTCTCACTACAGGCTGTGTGGCTACTCCCCTTTCTCTCTCAGCCCACACTTATTTTAAATGCTTGGCCCAGAACTTCCTATGTGATCTCATATCTAGCCCCTCCTATGACGTGCTACTTTTGCCAGTTGCCCCATATCTTTTACCTAATTTTGACTGCCATATTTAGACAGGGAAAGAGGTCTTCATAATAAACATACATCCAGGGTGGGCATCCATCTCCCCTGGCTATGTCATGAGTCACTATATGCTCTTAAAGTCATTTACACCTTCTGCTATGGGCAGCAGCTGTCTCTGTTCAAGAAAATCACAGCTATTAACTTGCCATTGTTATACAAAATGTCTTAAATACTATATCATCTACTTCCCCCTTCCCCAAACCAAAGATTTGGGGATTTTTCTCCTATTTTTAGAGAATCCCTGCTCTGTACCCCATTACATGGTGACTCCAAGAGACCCACCACAGACTGAAAGATACGCACAGACAAAATTAAAGGGATTGAAAAATATTTCATCCACCAAATGGAAAGGAAGAAAAAGCTGGAATAACAGTATTTATATCTGGTAAAATAGACTTCAAAACCAAGGCCATAGTAAGAGACAAAGAAGAAAACTATATAATGATACAGGGAACAACCCAACAAGAAGTTATAACCTTAATAAACATTTATGCACCCAATATAGGAGAACCTAAATATGTAAAGCAGATCTTGATGGACATAAAGGGAGAACCTGACAGAAATATAGTCATAGTCATGGATTTAAAACATCATTGAATTTAATGGATAGATCTTCCAGACAGCTATCAGCAAGGGGATGGCAGCATTAAATGACACAGTAGATCAAATTGATTTAATTGATATCTTCAGAGAATTTCATCCCAAAGCAGCAGAATATTCATAATTTTGAAGTGCACATGGAATGTTTTCTAGGATAGACCATATGTTAGGACACAAAACAAGTTTCTAAATTCAAGAAGATGGAAATCACATCAGGTATCTCCTCTGACCACAAAGCTATGAAACTAGAAATCAATCACAAGAAGAACATGGAAAAACATGAACGGACATGGAAGCTAAATAACATGTTATTAAACAATGAATGGGTCAACAATTAGATCAAGGAAGAAATCAAAAGTTACCTTGAAAAAAATGAAAATGAGGACACAACAATCTGAAATCTGTTGGACACAGGGAAAGCAGTCCTAAGAGGGAAATTCATAGCATCACAAGCCTCTTGAACTATCTCAAAAAGAAAAAGTTCAAATAAACAACCTAACTTCAGACTTAAAAGAACTTGAAAATAAACAAGAAACAAGACCCAAAGTGAGTAGAAGGAAAACAATAATAAATATCAGAACAGAAACAAATGAAATAAAGTCTAAAAAGTGGATACAAAATATCAGTGAATCCAAGAGCTGACTCTTTGAAAAGGTAAGGAAGATTGACAAACCTTTAACCAGACTTATTAAGAAAAAAAAAGAAAAAGGACATAAATAAATAAAATCAGAAATGAAAGAGGAAAATTAACAGCTGGTACCAAAGAAATACAAAAGATTGAAAGAAAATATTATGAACAAGTACATGCCAACAAACTGGGAAATCTGGATAAGCTTTAGGAAGCATACAATCTTCCAAAACTAAATCAGGAAGAATCAGAGAATTTGATCAGACAGATCACACCTAGTAAAATTGAAATAATAATAAAAAAACTCCCAACAAAGAGTCCTGCCAGATAGCTTCACAGGTAAATTTTGCCAAATATTCCAAGGGGAACTAACATCTCTCCTCAAACGATTTTTATAAAATTCAAGAGGAGGGAAGACTCTTAGACTCATTTTATGAGGCCAGCATTATCCTAATTCTAAAACCAGATAAAGACACTACAAAGAAAGAAAATTATAGGCCAGTATCCCTGATGAAGAT
>PVJD01018959.1:0-12958 GCA_004026545.1 Mormoops blainvillei | reverse complement strand
AGGGCCCCCTACACTCCCAGTGAGCAGGCCCTGTCCTTGCCTTCCTCCCAGGGAGGACCCATGGCGTGTGGCAAAGATGGTCAAGTCCTACCTGCAGCAGCACAACATCCCGCAGCGAGAGGTGGTCGACACCACCGGCCTCAACCAGTCGCACCTGTCCCAGCACCTCAACAAGGGCACCCCCATGAAGACTCAGAAGCGAGCCGCCCTCTACACCTGGTATGTCCGCAAGCAGCGAGAGGTGGCCCAGCGTAAGTAACAACCGACTGCAGCCCTGTCTTCCCTGGCAGGCCCGGACTCTCTGCAGCTTGCGGGTGGGGGCTGGAAGCTTCATCACCCCACTACTCAGAGAGGCAGACTCAGGGGAAGTCAGCGGGACTCAGTCAGCATTTATTCCTTATTCTGCACGAGGCATTCTGAGGGAGGGGTGTTAGGTTGGTTCTGGGCATCCAAAGATGGATAAAGCGGGCCCCTGCTTTCCAAGAGTTGTGTGGTGGAGGCGAAAAGGCCGCTATGATAGAGTGAGGCATGTGTTATAACATGATAACAAGAGCAGCAATAGCTATAGTTTATAGCCCCCTCGCAGTGGGCCTGGTTCAGGGCAGAGTGCTACAGGATGTGTATTTCAAAGTGCTGAGCTGGTGGTGGAGGAGACAGTAGTAATCTATTCTCCCTCAGGGCAGCAGAGGCAGCAGGTGGGGTCACACTAGAAGTATGACCTTTGGACTAAGTCTTAAAGTGCGGGTCGAATTTTGACCCATGGAAAGGTAGGGAAGGGTGTTTTGGGCAGAAGGAATGGTGTGCGTAAAGGCTCAGAGAGGAAGTACACGCCCAGGGAACCCTCCACTGCAAACCCAGGACGACCCGGGCGCACCATCACACAGGAAAGGGTGGATGTCCTCTCTCAGGCCTCAAAGCCCACCAAAGCCCAAGTGCACTTTCACACTTTTGAGCCTATCTATGTATAAAATAATTTCTAATATTTCTTTTTATTACTTACCCAGGCTTTAAAAGAGAGAAAATAAAGGTCATACAATAACAATCCTTCTAAAGCAACCGCTGGCGTTCCCAGTCTTGCCAATACCCTTTTAGAGCATTATACTAGCCAAATTGATATATCCCTGACTCAGAATCTTTTCCCCTTTCATGAAACCATCTTGTCACTTGTCTGTCCCATACCCGTGGTGGCCTGCTCGGGAATAATCTGACAGACTAATTTCCACGAAAGGAGAACCAGCTGACACGGCCTGATGGGTCTCTTCGCTCCTGGCGAGCACTGCGTTTTAAGCTTGACTTCCAGGTCCGGCGTGTTGAACACAGCTCTGAATCTACTCAGGAGCTATGATTCAATTTTCTGCTCTACTGTATGACCCTATTAAGATTTTTCTTTTTTTAATCCTCACCCAAGGATATGTTTTGTTTTGTTTTTTTATTGAATTTAGAGAAGAAGGGGGTGGGGAGAGAAAAAGAGAGAGGGAGAGAAATATCAATATGAGAGAGAAAAATCGATCGATTGCCTCCCATACACGCTGCAACTGGGCATCGAATCTGCAGCCCTGACTGGGGGTCAGACCCCGCAACCTTCTTGGCACACGGGATGATGCTCCAACCAACTAAGCTACTCAGCAAGATGAAAAATATATATATTTTTTTAATTTTTAAAGAAAAATATTTAACCTCCCTATACCTTACCTGTAAAAATGGGATGGCATATGTGTCAAATGTGAACAAATGCTGATGCTTACCTGGAGCCTTGTGAGATTATATCTTGGCTCACTAGAAAAAATGTGCTGGGTTTGATTAGTGATGTCTGCCTCGGACACATGTGCTGCGTATCTGTCATCACTGGGTTAGATGATTTCTAAGTTCCAGCTGTAAGCTCCTCTGGCTCAGCAAGCACCCTGGGAATGGGAAAGAATTAGGGGCGTGGTTATGAATTGATGTGGGAAGGTGGGAGTGGCCGGGGCCCTGCTAACAGCTCTCTGTGCCTACAGAGTTCACCCATGCCGGGCAGGGTGGGCTGATTGAGGAGCCCATGGGAGATGAGCTGCCAACCAAGAAGGGACGGAGGAACCGTTTCAAATGGGGCCCAGCGTCCCAGCAGATCTTGTTCCAGGCCTATGAGAGGCAGAAGAACCCCAGCAAGGAGGAACGAGAGGCATTGGTGGAGGAGTGCAACAGGTAGAAGGGCTGGCAGTGAGCAGGGCTGGCTTTGGCTGGGCAGGGCAAGGCTGGGGAAGGGGAGGGTGGTTCTGCGTCCCGAGGAAGGCTCCCCGCTTTCAGCTCCTGCTCCGTGTCTGGAACTAGCTCTGCACCTGGCATACCCCCCGCAACCCAAGCAGCTCTTGAGTGGGTGCTCACCTCATTCACCCTCACCATAACCCGATGGTTACTTTGCTCACTTTATGACTGGAGACACTAAGAGAGGCTAAGTCACTTATGCAAGGTCACACAGCAGAAGTGGGCTTGAAGCTCAGGTGTGCTAGCCTCAAACGCTCAAGGAGGGCGCTCCGTCTCCGAACTCTCCCCACAGCCCCAGGTGAGGGCTCCTTTGTGCCTGGCTTGGAGGCTCATGTGTGGCTATTTCTGCAGGGCTGAGTGCATCCAGAGGGGGGTGTCACCATCACAGGCACAGGGGCTGGGCTCCAACCTTGTCACAGAGGTGCGCGTCTACAACTGGTTTGCCAATCGGCGTAAGGAAGAAGCCTTTCGGCACAAACTGGCCATGGACACTTACAGCGGCCCGCCATCGGGGCCAGGTCCGGGCCCTGCGCTGCCCGCCCACAGCTCCCCTGGCCTGCCCCCATCTGCCCTCTCTCCCAGTAAGGTCCACGGTGAGTGCTATGTGGGCAAGGGGATTGGGGCAGTGAGCAGGGGGAATGAGGGGGGAGGTGGGAGAGTTGGGGAGCATCACCCCAGTTGGCAAAAGCCACCCAAACCTCCTAGCACTTCAGTTTGGTTCCACTCCATTCTACTTACGCTACTCTATCTGCTCCACTGACCACAGCACATCATCCACTCCACTCAAATCTATCCACTCCATTCCATTCACTGACCTGGGTTACGTCAGTTCAGTTCATTCATTTCAGGTGAAATCAACTCAATTCATTTCCATTCAATTCAATTCCATTCTATTCTGCTCAACTTATTATAATACAATTTGTTCATTTAAATTTGGTACAGTTTAATCTGATCCAATTCCCAATCGACTCTGTTTAAATATAACTCAAGGAAATTCAATTAACCTTCATATAGCTCAATTCAATCCAATCCAATTCGATTTGATTCCATTCATTTCAAGCTTGATTCATTTTAGGTTCCAGTCAGCTAGGTTCAGTTTCATTCAACTAATTCCTGTTCTTTCTATTCGGTTTAGTTTGTTGCAGCTAAATTGATTAGTTTCAATTTGGTTCGGTTCAGTTGTCTTTTACTGAGCACCTACTACGTGTCGGGTACAGCACTAGGCAGTAGGGGCCATGGAGCTAATACAGTGCAGCCCTGGTGTCCAGGAGTGGGAAGCAGCCGGCACAGGGCCTGGCAGGGGTGCACATGCAAGCAAGATTTGCTGGCTGCATAAAGAAACATGCGGAGAGGGACCCAGCAAACCGATGCAGTTTAGAGTGATGAGGACCCTGGAGGGCAGGACACTGGGGTGCTGAGGCTGGATACTGCTCCACTCCAGGTGTGCGCTACGGACAGCCTGCAACCAGTGAGCGGGCGGAAGTACCCTCCAGCAGTGGCAGTTCCTTGGTGACAGTATCTGCACCCTTGCACCAAGTGTCCCCCACAGGCCTGGAACCCAGTCATAACCTGCTGAGCACTGAAGCCAAGCTGGTGAGTATCCCCCCACCCAAGGCGGGGAAGACCCTTCTAACCCCCTCTTCCCTTGGTTGGGAGAAGTGGACCCCAAGGGGGCAGTGGGGAGTCCTGAAAGCCACTCAACTTGGCTCTCCCTCCAAGGTCTCGGCAACAGGAGGTCCCCTACCTCCTGTCAGTACCCTGACCGCACTGCACAGCTTGGAGCAGACATCCCCAGGCATCAACCAGCAGCCCCAGAACCTCATCATGGCCTCTCTGCCTGGGGTCATGGCCATCGGGCCTGGTGAGCCTGCCTCCCTGGGCTCTACATTCACCAACACAGGCACCTCCACCCTGGTCATTGGTAAGCCGGTGGGATAGAGAGCATCTGGGTGGGGGCCCCAGGACCTTTGCACTGCTGTGGAACCCAGAGCTCCAGGGAACCTAGTTAGACTTACCTCCTGCTGATATAATGAACCAGAGGCTCACAGAAGGGGAGTGACTTACCAGGGTTGCCTCAGTTAATAACGTGTTCTAGCGCAAAAGTATTTCCTCTCTGTCACACACCCTCCCTCAGCCCACTGGTTCTTGGGGACAGGGATGCTGTCCCAGGGGGGCCTGGGGAGGCAGCGGATGTGGTAGGCCCGGCTGACTCCTGCCCCTCCCTCTCCAGGTCTGGCTTCCACACAGGCACAGAGCGTGCCGGTCATCAACAGCATGGGTAGCAGCCTGACCACGCTGCAGCCCGTCCAGTTCTCCCAGCCGCTGCACCCTTCCTACCAGCAGCCACTCATGCCCCCTGTGCAGAGCCACGTGGCCCAGAACCCCTTCATGGCCACCATGGCCCAGCTACAGAGCCCCCACGGTGAGTGCAGGGGGTGGTGAGCTGGCAGGTGCTGTGGTCTCCGTGTGTGTGTTGTGTGTTATGTGTTGTGTGTGTGGGCCCGGTAGAGTGCTCGTAATGGGCGGAGGGAGGGGGGATGGTCGGAGGGTGCTCAGATGAGTGTCTGGCCAGAATGGGTTTCCATGTGTGAATACATGTGGCAGTGCATGCATGTGTGTGAGTGGATACACATCTGCGTGTTCATCAGTGTTCAAGGTGCACACCCACGTGTGGGGACACAGGTCACAGTCTTTCTCTGAATTGTTGGGGCCATATGTATTTCAGAATTCACAGTTTTCAGATTTTCAAAAGCTATATTGGTGACATACCATAGATTACATAACTCCCCCAGCACGGTTTGGAGTAATGCTGTCACCAAGCACTATGATTTAATTTCTGCAGCAAAAGGTAGAATTCCATCAGGTAGATTAATAAAGACTTAAATAACCTCACATCAGACTCAGGTCAGATTCTGTCACCAAACGATTTTCCTAAGTGCCAACCTTGTGAAAATCTGCTGGTTTTCGGACCTTTTTGGATTTAGGAATTGGACGTAAGGGATTATGGATCTGTGTCTACCCCTGTGTGTATGGATTCAGTGCATGTATTTACGGGCGTTATGTGGGTGGTTATGGTTTTATCAGTCAGTGTGAGAATAGTGTCTGTTTTTGGGGGTTGGCTATAGGTGAGACTTGGGGTTACATTTTGGAGAGGCATCCTGGAGGTGGAGATAGGCCGCCCTCTGCCCTGCTGACCTCTGCACAGGGTGCCGGCCTTCCCCTCTGAGGCCTGCACTTAGTGCAAGAGCACCTGTGCCTCCCGTTCCCTTTCACTCCTGTCATCTCCAGGCGACGGGAGGAGCTGGGTTGGGGTTCCTGTCCTTTCCCAGGCTCCTCTCCACCAAACCAGGCTGAGCACGCCCTGGTGGTTGGGGAGAGGGTCCAAACCCTCTACCTGGAGCTGTGTTTTGGAGATCAGCCCTGAATCCCCAACCACTGCCCCATCGGGCCATTTCCCAGGCGTCGCGCCCCACTTCCCCGTCCTGGGAGAGGCACAACCGAGCCCAGGGTGCCATGCCTCTATCCTTCTCCATCTTCCCGTCTTCCCCCTCCTGTCCAGCCCTTTATAGCCACAAGCCTGAGGTGGCCCAGTACACCCACACGGGCCTGCTGCCACAGACCATGCTGATCACGGACCCCAGCAACCTCAGTGCCCTGGCCAGCCTCACGCCCACCAAGCAGGTAAGGCCGGGGCTGCCCTGACCCCTCCTGTGGGCCCCTCCTCCGGGAACACTCTGGGGACTGAGGAGGCTGCTCTGTTCCCCAGGTCTTCGCCTCAGACACTGAGGCCTCCAGCGAGTCTGGGCTTCACACGCCAGCATCTCAGGCCGCCACCATCCACATCCCCAGCCAGGACTCAGCTGGCATCCAGCAGCTGCAGCCTTCCCACAGGCTCAGCGCCAGCCCCACAGGTGAGCGGCCTTCGCTGCCCCCTCTTTTGCTGTGTGTGTAGCACAGGGGGCAAACGGAGTGGGGGGCATGCGGCAGGTTTTGGAGGACACCCTGTGCTCCCCGGAAGTGAGTCAAGACGGGTGGGAAACCACTGAAAGATGGGCACATCTTCCAGAAACATCTCATTGACCTGGTTGAGGAATAAGATGAAGTCACGGGACGAGGAGTAAACTGGGCTGGTTGGGGGCCAGACGTGGCTCATGGATGCAGTGGTTTGGTTCAGGGTTTAGCATTTTTTTGAATCGTTGCCCGGATTTAAAAATAAGGATCTTTCACAAAGAGATCCAGATTTCTGGCTTCTCTTGGAAAATTGGAAAGACTCATGTTTCCACATAGTAACAGAGCATGGGCTCTTCAGGCCACCACGTCCCACTCGACCCATTCGTTTCCATCCCCCTGTGATCCAAGTCGGCAACCTACAACGTCATGGTGAAGACCAGGCACTTTCGAGTTAGGCTGCTGGGCTGTGAGGCCTGGGGCAGCCACTTACTAAGTGAGCAACATTGGGCAATCTGTCCCCCTTCTGTGGGTCTCAGGTTCCTTCATGCAGCCCTCGTGGCTGCAGTGACAATCACTGAGGGATTCGTGGTCTAGGCTCCATGCTTTACCCGTAAGGCGCATGTCATCATCCCCACTTTACAGATGAGAAAATAGATACTCGAGGTGAGGGACTTGGCCTTGCCTCTGACAGCTACTAGGCGGCAGGGCCAGGGCTTGAAGCCAAGTTCACGCTCAAAGCCCATTCTCTCGGAACAATGTGAATCAGTCAGGCTTCTCCTGAGACACAGAACTAACAGGAATACATACATTTTTAAGGAATTGGCTCACATGCTGGTGGGGCTGGCGGGTCTGAAAGCTGTAGGGCCAGTCAGCCGGCTGGCCACGCACGCAGGAGTAGAGGCTGCAGTCCTGAGACAGAAACCCTTCTCCTCTGGGAAACCTCCACTTTGTCTCTTAAGGCCTTCAACGGATTGGATGAGGCCCACCCACACTACCAAGAGGCATCTGCTTTACTTAAAGGCAACTGATTGTAGGTGTTAACCACATCTACAGAATACTTTCATGGCAATACTTTGATTAGCGTTCGGGTCAATGACTGGGTACTAGAGCCTAGTCCAGTTGACATGTAAAACTAACCACTCACCATGTCGCCAGGGCTTCTCGGCCATTCCCACTAAAATGTCCTGAGGAGGACACTCTGGGTGGCCCCAGAGCCTGGCTGGGGGTCAGTAAGACAAGGCCCCACCTCCCCTGCCCAAGTACCTCCAGGGATGAGTGGGAGGGGTCGGGATGGGCTTGGCAGGCAGCCAGCAGCTTTTTGCCCCTGCAGTGTCCTCCAGCAGCCTGGTGTTGTACCAGAGCTCCGAGTCCACCAACGGCCACAGCCACCTGCTGCCATCCAACCACAGCGTCATCGAGACCTTCATCTCCACGCAGATGGCCTCTTCCCAGTAACCACAGCAACCGCCTCACAGAGGCTGGCCCCTGGAGTGTGCACAGCCTGCTGGGAGTGGGGGTGGGGTGACCAGAACATCTAAGCCTGCAAAACTTTTGCTCCCACGGAGCTGCTGCCCTTCCCTGAAAATCCATGCCTTGGTCCCCACCCAGCCCTGACAATGTCGGGGGCGGCGTGCTCTGGGGTGCCCCAGCCCGAGGAGGGCTGCTTCAGTGCACAAGGGGGGCTTGTGGAGAGCTGGGAAGCAAAGCCTGATCCCGGCAGGACATGGGAGGGGCTGTTCCTGCTGCTCTGGGTAAATTTTGTCACTTAGAACAGGACAGGTTTTGGACTCTGGTACCCCCAGCCTGGGCCTGTGAAGAGCCCCAGCACCCCAAAGGGAACCCTGCCAGCCACTCTTCTCAAGACACAAGCCTGTGTTGCTGTGACTCACTGAGCTCCGAGAGTGGCCACATCCTGTCACCTGTGCCCTGCCCAGGCCACTCCATCCTGTCCCCTTTCCTGCTATTCACCCACATGCCCATTTGTACCCACCCACTCCCACTCACATAAGCATTCCCTGAGGGGCTATTCTGTTGGAGGGCTCGGGTGCTAATGGCGAGGGCACAAGGGCTTTCCAGCTTCCCTCATCCTGAGCCATCCCTTTCCCTGGACCTCACTGCCTCACTTTCTGGGACACTGGTTCCTGAGGACCACGCCTTCTGACGCCAGCCTGGCACCCTGCCTCTGCTGAGAAGTCCCCTCGGGGCTAGGAAGTCGTCCTTGCACCTGTGGGAGCCTTGCAACTCTGTACCTGGGGCTAAGACCTGGGGCGGCAGCTCCGCTGGCCTCTAGGGTCCTGCAGACCCTCCACTGGTTTGGCGGGGAAGCTGCAGAGCTCAGAAGGCAGCAAGGTCTGGGCAGCTGGCAGAATAGAGATGCCCAGAGAGAGAAGAGAGGAGCCACCTGTGTAGACAAGACTGATGCCTGGAAGCTTTGGGGCCTGGGTGGCATCTAGGCGGAAGTAGCTGAGGAGCTCTAGTGTGTAAACCTTGGGCTCCCTGAGGCTGCTGCAATAACCCAGCCCTTGGAGACCACCTCCATCTCGGGGCTGAGGAAGCGCTGCGGCCCATGCAGTTTGCAGCCAGCTAAGGGCAAGCCTGTACATTATTTAACTTTTAGTAAAGTAAACAAGGAATGTATGGGAAACTTCTTGCTTGTCCACACATCGCCCCGATGGGGTTGGGCAGGCGGAGGGAGGCCGTGGCAGGCCGGAGGACTGAGGACGGATGAGTCCGGCCCACATACTTTCACACCCCACCTGCCTTTCTTGCTCTGCCACATCTCCAAGGCAAGGCAACAAAGGCAGCATTTTACCTTAATCTTGAGCTTCTACAGAAGCAGCTCCTTCTTGCGGAATAGCCCTGGGGCCTGAAACCCAGCCCGCAGGTGCCGTGACTCTTTCTCAAGTCTTAAAGTTGGGCTGCAGAAACCCATCTTGGGCCATAGGCAGGAGGACCCCCGTGTGATGCTTATTTAAAATGTGTCGTTAAGAGTCAGCACTGGCTGGGAGGCAGCACCCAAATCACTTTGTTATGTGTTGAGCCTCACAATTTATTTTCAATAATCTGGTTGGGACATGATTGTGTGTGCTATGTTCACAAATGTGGAGAAAGAAAATTCCGGAAACCGAGGGGATAAAAATCTCTCCTTCTTTTTCAGACAGTGTTATATCCATTCTATGGGGCATAGAGGGAGAAGTACAAACTCTTCGGGCCTTGGCACCTCGGGGGCCCCTTCCCTCATTTTCTTATGACCGTCTCCCACACCAGGCTGAGGGGGAGGGGGAGAAGGAGAAGGGAAAGGTCTCCCTTCACTCGCTCTCCTCAGAGTCCTGGGGAATGGAAGCTTTACCACTTGGCCATCCATCTGGAATAACTGGAAGGATCCTTCTTCCCGAGACCACGGAATGTTCTGGTACTATGGGTCTGCCCCCGCCCCCTGGGGGAAGCATAGGGAGGTCAGGCCTTGCTTAGGCTTCTCACTCTCCAACCATGGCTTTGCCCCGACTCCCAGGCAAGCCCAACTCATAGGCATCGTCTGGACTTGCCGGCCGAGTCCTTCAACTCGGAGAGAGAAGCAGAGCCTGGGAATGCCTGTCCCAGCGGGCGCCTCGCCATGGGGGCTAGCTGGGCCCCACGCCCGTGGTCAGTTTGCTGGCACAGCTGCTGCTCTCTTTGATGGAGGGAATGGGGAAGCCTCACTGGCCTTCTTTGCCTTTTTCTTCTTTTTCTTCTTGTCGGTCCCAAGTGACACATCTCCGTTGAACTTGGCTGACTCCTTTGCCTGCTTCCCGACTGTGGCCTCGCTTGTGGCGGTGGTGGCCGTGCTTAAGTCCACACTGGCTTCCTTCTTGGCTTTCTTTTTCGACTTTTTTTTCTTCTTCTTCGCCTCCTTTTCCACCTTAACAGCGCCCTGGATGGCGGACTGCTGGAGAATGTCAGAAGCAGACACAGCTGCCTCCCGGCACCGCTGCCTCTCCTCGTCACTGTCCTCGCTGCTGCAAGGAGAGGGCAGTCTGGGTCAGCTGGAGCTGGGACCGAGCCCCAAGCTGCTGCCACCAGAATGGGGCCACAGCGGGAGGCAGGAAGCGAGCTCAGGATCAGGAATGAGGCAGACCCGGGTTCCAACACTGGTCTCTCTGCTTCCTAGCCAGGTGACCTCATTCAGAACCCCTCTGACCCTCAGTGTCTTCATCTATAAAATGGGGATCTTCACTGACCCCACGCCTCACAAGGATGTGCAAGCAGTGAGGCGCCTGGCACCACACAGGTGCTCAACAAGCAGTAAGCCTGCAAAGCTAACCCCCAGTCGCACCTCTTCCCTTCCCCACTGAGAGTACAGTTTCTACGCGACAGGGGCTCCCTGACAGGCCTCCTCCTTGGCCTGGACCTCACCGACATCTGCCTAGCTATTCTGGGACACTGGCCAACACAGAAGACGGGCAAAAACGAGGGAACTTAAGGAGAGGGTGTGCAACCTCACCTGGAGCTGGAAGGCATTCGCTTTCGGCGGGGCTTGGGGGGCGCCATCTCCTCAGGGCCTTCAGGGATGGAGGTAAAGAAAAGGCGGAAGCCTAAAACACGAAGGGACAGAGTCAGCACGGCCAGGTGCTGACCCCTTGTCCCAGGTGCCAAGGCTGCCAGCCTCCTGCCCGCGAGGCACCCCTAGTCCAGAGGCGAAGACCCAAGACCGGCTCTGTCCAACCACGGAACGACGTCTCGTGCGACAAGGGGCATGCTGGGCGACAGCCGGAGCCGGGAGACGGGGCGCTAAGGGGACAGCAGCTGCTCCATCAGGTCAGCAGGGCGGAAGTCAGCAGGGGAGCTTCCGGCCTAAGGAAACTTCCAAAGTGGGCAACAAGCCTGACACGGGATGGACAGACTCAGACGGGACGGACTATGCAGCGAGGCGGTAAGACAGACAAGGGCACCTGAGCCAAGTGCCTTCATTCCTCAGAGCCTCAGCTTCCCCTAGGGCTCCCCCTTGAGTGGGGGTCTCGTTGTGATACCTGCCTCAGAGCAGGCTGCACGGACGAGATAATAATATACTAAAATTCGATCTCCCAGCTCCAGACGTACAGGAGATGCTTACTGAACGACAGTTGATATTAACAGTATAATTACTCACCATCATCCTCTGGGGGCACTTTCTGTACCTCAGCCTTTGTTGGCGTCTTTACAACCTCTGAGACGGTAATGGAGCTAAGGGAAGAGGAGATGGTTGATTTAGGATAAGATTTTGGGTACCAACAAAATTTTTAAAAATTTTTATTATTTTATTTCTTGATTTTAGAGAGAGGGGAAGTGAGGGAGAGAGAGAAGGAGAGAAACATTGATGCAAGAGAGAAACATCGATCAGTTCCCTCTTGTATGTGACCAGGGGACTGAACTGCAACTGAGGAATGTGCCCTGACAGCGAATCAAACTGGCAACCTTTTGGTCTGCAGGGTGATGCTCAACCAACTGAGCCACACAGGTTATGGCTAAAAATTTCAAACAATTTTTTTCTTTTAATGTAAGGAACAGAGCATGTCACCTTACATGCAAAATCAGACAGCACACTGGCCTGGGGAGAAAGCTAATGCCTAAAGCCATAACCTGTTGAACAGCCCCTGCCAGCTCAAGCTGCAGTTCTTCATTTGTTTAAAGCTCGCTTTTATTCCTGACAATGTTGAGGATTTTTTAAGATATTCACAGCACAATAAAATGAATATAATTTCAAATAAGGCAAAGAGAAAATAAATGCAGGAGGGACAGGAAGAGCCAAAGTGTGGTCAGGAAGTCCTATACACTTGCTAGAGAGAGGACACACGTTTTACTCTGAGCTTCCTGACAGCAAGCGTGAAAAGGGAAATATGACCAGTCTAGAGAAATGGTTCAGAGGCTAGCTTACAGAGCAGGGTGGACCTGATTTTTAATTCTTTTAATTTTTAATGTTTTAAAAATGTTGAGATAGCTGTTGATCGATATGCAGTTCCAAGAAATAAAACAGACAGGTTCCATAGACTCTCTGCCCAGTTTCTCCCTATGGTAACATTGTGCATAATTGCAGTTCAATATCACAACCAGAAAATCAACACTGGCACTTGATACAATCCATTGGCCTTATTCAGACTTCAGAGACCTGGGTTTTGAATCCTGGCTTTGTCATTTACTAGCTGTTTCCCCTTTGGCAAGTGAGTCCATCTCTCTGGGCCTGTGCTACCCATCGGTACACTGGGAGTCCCTACCTCTTAGGGCTCTCACAGGATTAGATGAGATAGTGGATATCAAGCACTTAGCACAGAGCCTGGCCACAGGCAGGCGCTCAGTAGACGGTAGCTATGAGGATGATTACTGCCATCATGATAAGCAGTGTTTCACAGGACCTCTAACAAAAATAAACCCTCTCTCCAGAAGCACAGGGCAGGGAGAACTGCCGAGATTGGGAAGCATGTCTCTGGTGAATGCCGACAGAGAAGTCACCACGCACTACAGAAAATAATGCCTGCAACACTGTCTTCACAGCAGACACGGCGTTGTACCGGGCACTTTCCCCTAACTGCCTTCCACAGATGCCAACTGCAGCCCCAGAAATCCTGAACAGGAAATCAGTCGGGGAAGTCGGAATAGAAATGATGCCACCCAGGTGCCTGACTCTGACCCAGTATGTAACACAATGGTTCGATGTTAGTCCCTTAGGGATATTTGGCAATGTCTGTAGACATTTTGGGTTGTCATAACTGATGGGGGAATGCTAGTAGGATCTAGTGGGTGGAGTCCTACAATG
>PVJD01018958.1:0-12983 GCA_004026545.1 Mormoops blainvillei | reverse complement strand
GTGCAGCCTAATTGTTTTGAAGTGATTGATGTGAATGCATTTTGAGACGGGCAGAAAGGTGACCACTTATATTGACTCCCAAGTCTGTGATGATAACATATAAACTTTTTCCAGTTATATTAATGAAGGGAGAAGAATCTAACCCATGGAATAAAGATCTGTTTGTTTAAGTGAAGTACATTTTTATCACTCCAAAGAATCCAAGGAAGCACCAGCACAGAACACAGTACACTGAACATAGTTGGTCAATAAATATTTGTTTTATAAGTAAAGGACTTAATATAAACTTTTTGTTTTTAAACTGTTTGGGTTTTGTATAAACTTAACATATGTGAACCTAAAATCTTGTACACCAGAATCTGTATAATGACAGTGTTCATTCGAAATAGTAATATTAATAGTTTGTTTTTTGTAGGATATGAAAACAGGGTGTGCTGGGCTTTAAATCAAAGTCTGAAAATGGAAAGCTGTAATTCTTCAGACATAGTATATAATATGTCACAGACTGGACAGTCTTATATTTAGATTGTAAATTCTTGGTCTTGGTTAATGAACAAACTTATTTTTTTCTATTGCAGGGTAGAAGGTGAAGGAAAATATACTGACATCCAAGGACTGGAATGGTGTGGTAGCTTTCATTTCACAGCTGCTCCAGGCCTGAGACTAAAGCTCCACATGTAGATATTCTGCATTAAAGCTTTAATGTGGTAATTGAAGCTTTTAGTTGTAAGGAAAACAAATCTACCATCTGAAATAACTTCATACACCATCTATTATAATTTTGCCAATAAACCCATCATTCACTTATGTCTTTTTGAACTTTATTTTCATCGCCTTATAATTAGTTCTTTTTAAAAGATTTTTATTTATTTTATTTTTAGACAGAGGGGAAGGGAGGGAGAAAGAGAGGGAGAGAAACATCAATGAATGGTTGCCTCTAGTGCATCCCCAACTGGGGACCTGGCCTGCAACCCAGGCATGTGCCCTGACTGGGGAATCGAACAAGCAACCCTTCTGTTCGCAGGCCGATGCTCAATCCACTAAGCTACACCAGCCAGGGCATAATTAGTTTAAAATAAATTATGTGATTCAATCGAGAGTTTGCTTATTTTAACAGCAAAACTATCCAAAACCATGGCAAAGTCCATTTCCAATCCTATGCCTGAATTTTGTCATTTTTAAAAAAGTATATCTATGTGTTAAAAGAAACTATCAAGAAAATGAGAAGATGGCCTTGGCCACTAGTTCTGTTGGTTAGAGAGTCATTCTGATACACCAAGGTTGTGGGTTTGATTCCTAGTCAGGGCGCATGCGAAAACCAACTAACGAATGCATAAATAAGTGGAACAACAAATCAGTGTCTCTCTGTCTCTCAAAATCAATTTAAAAAAAAGAAAATGAAAAGACAATCCACAGAATGGGAGGAAATATTTGGAGATCACATATCTGATAAAGGTTTGGTTTCTGGAATATATGGTGTGTGTGTGTGTATTCATATATATATATGTATGTATGTATATATATAAAGACAACCCAATTAATAAATGGGCAAGGGATTTAAATGAACATTTCCTCAAAGAAAAAAATATATGTCCAGTAAGGAAATGAAAAGATGCTCAACATCATTATTCTTTAGAGAAATGTGAATTAAACCCACAATAAGATACCACTTCGCAATCATAAGGATGGCTCTAGTTAAAAAAACAGATAAAGTTTGGCAAGGAGGTAAAGAAATTAGAAACCTCAAACATTTCTGGTGGTAATGTAAAGTGGTACAACTGCTGCGGAAAACAGTTTCTCAAAAAGTTAGACATACAGTTACCGCATGACCCAGCAGTTCCTAAGTATATACCCAAGAGAAATGGCTTGTACAGGCATGTCCGCAGCAGCATTATTCATAACAGCCCAATACTGGAAACAAACCAAATGTCCATCATCTAATAAATGGATAAACTAAGGTGGTAGATCCATGCAATGGAATATTATTCAGCCATAAAAAGGATGAAGTACTGACACATGCTACAACATGAATGAACCTTGAAAACATTTTACTAAGTGAAAGTATCCAGTCACAAAGGCCACATTATGTATGGCCATTGTGTGAAATGTCCAGTAGATTAGTGGCTGCCAGGGTAGGAAGGAATTGGGAGGCATGCGGTTTCTTTTTAGAGTGATGAGAAATGTTCTAGAATTAGTGGTGATGCTTACACAACCTTGTAAATACTAAAAACCACTGAACTGTTCACATTAAAAGGGCAAATTTTGCACATGGTATGCGAATCACATCTCAATCTTCTCAAAAGTAGATCTTTGTGTCCTTACATATTCTATGGCCAGAAAGCTTCGTTACCGTCTACGGTATAAAATTTTTTCAGTTACCAGAACAGTACATGGCAGCTACACATTCAAAACTACAATAAAGACTTCAGTGTTCTGCTGAAATTATTATTCTAAAACTGACAAAAAATGGTGCATGCACTAGATAACTTCTATATCATATTTTTTCATTCAAAATCTTACTATAATTTGTATTTCTCAATATATCATCGCCAAAAATTAAAAAAAAAATTTTGTTGTACTATAAGTGTGTTGAAATGTATTTTGAAATATTAAAATAAAAATGGTATTTTGACAGTTTTATAATAATAGCTCTATTTCATTTCAAAAGACCCTATTTATTAGTGTTCAAAGATACTGCTTAAAAATTAGACACTTTTGGATTTGCTGCTTAGCATTAACCGGTATTCTTTTAGAATTAAATATTATTGTACTGGAATTTATAAGGAGACAAATACTGGACAGGGTAAGATAAAGTGAGAGGATGTTTTTTGGCAGCAGGACATATAATGCAAATTCAAAACTTCTGGAAAATGTAAAACATATCTGCTTTACTGCAAACTGAATTTTCCCCAATATTTAAAAAAATTATTTAAAGTAGCAAGATATATACTTTGCTTTTGAAATCTTTAACTTTACTAATTAAATAACTTTTCTGTGCTCAAGTTCCCAGTTTTCTAAGATACCAAAGTGATGTCTCAAACAGTTTTCTTTCTTTTACTCCTTGAAACTAAACACAGTTCAGTTATTTGATTAGTTGGTGCTAGAATTTGACCTGGAGCTTATATAATTAGAAGAGACACTAGTTTTCCTCATTTAAAAGCCTAGTTAGCATATGACAGTCTCGTTTCCGGGGAAGACGAACCTCTCTACTGCTTCTTTTTATAACCCTTAAGTTAATTCAGAATCCAGATAAGCCCTGATCCAAGGATGATATAACCACAGCAAGCACCATGGGGTAAGTGTGTGCTTTTATGTGCTTTGAGAGGCATTGAGAGGGGAAATATTTTCATAAGAGAAGAAAGTCCATCGATCCTTAGTAATTTTGATTCAAAATATACTAACATTAAATTAGCCATTTAAAGAAATAACTTTTTATTCAAAAGTTATAACAATTTGTAAAACATTCATTTTCTTGCTTAGTTTAAAAATTATATCATAGTCTGCCTTTATAGGTTGTCAACTAATTAAACGTTTGGGGACTGAAGAGTTTTGCACATTTACATATTTAACTGAAGCTGCATTAAATTTTGAGAGCAATTTTAAAGAAGGATTGGGTTCTGATTTACAAGGCAAATAAATCCAATGTTTCTTTAGGATTAAGAATAAAAAATGAAAAAGATTAGGAATGAAGGGAGGTTGATTTGTGCCTTTTGTAATACAGAAAGGGGTAAAAGAGTTTGCTTTGTATACAGAAAAATGTGTACTGGTTAATTACACAGGGACATTAGTGAATCTTAATTCTAAGCCCTTTGAAGGATTTGCAGGGTTTTGGGAGCATGATTGGAAGAGTTGGGTTTCAGTTGAAAGGTTTCTATTCTTTACTTAAGTGAGAATAGTATTCCACAATAATTAGTGTTGGAATTATATGGGTTTTTATGATAAAACAAAAGTATTCTGAAAATATAGAAATTTATTTTTTATCACCTTTCTGTCTTTTTAAATAGCTCCTTTCAATACAAAATTGTATTGCTGCAAATGATGTAGCCATTTCATTGAAGATATTTCTAAATGATTTACCATAAATGATCAGAAATTTATATGAGAGAAATAACTTTTTGACACACATTTATTCTAAAGTTCCCATGAATTTAATTAACATCTACATTTTTGTTAATACTATGGGCTCTGAAAATGCAGTGTAAACCAGTTTGAAACTGAGAGGCTTTTGAAAGGAAGATGATCATACTATTGTTAACTTTTAATACAAATATGAAATTTAACAGATAAGTGCCTTGGACCAACTTCGCTTATATTTGTCTCTCTCTCCCCATCCCTCTCTTCTTTTTTCTTTAATGGTAGTAGTTCTTAACCTTTACAGGGTCAAGGATCACTTTAAGAACCTTTGGGGACCAGCCCACTCCCTTCACAAAAAAAAAGTAAAATCACACAAAATTTTCCTTACAATTTCAGGGGATTTACGGATGGCCTGAATCTAAAATTTTCTATATAATTTCAGGGGATTTACAGATGACCCCAGGTTAAGAACCTTTGATTTTGAATTTTAGGACTGGTGTATGAGTTGCTGAATATTTTTCTTCATTTCTGGAGATTTGTAAAATGTAAAAATCTTTAGGTTAATAATTCCTGCTTATTTTCTCCCAGGGACAATGTTGAAGATGCTGATTCTCACATCGATCACCTCTCAAAAGACACACACATACACATACACACACAATTAACTTAACAGTGAAACACAATTTACCAATATCCATAGTTTTGACAATCACATTACTGCTGCTTGTCCCCAGTGACTTGATTAATCATTTGAGCTCTCAAGAGTGCCTGGAATCACCCTGGGAGTCACGGAAGGATAAAAATCCTCATTATGTTACTCGTAAAGTACTTTCAGTGCCCCAAATAAGGTAAACTAAGCCATGAATTGCCAGATACTACACAAGACACTCTTCTAATCAGTAGGATCATGATTATTTTGTTGTCTGCACCTGCCCTTGCTGAGGAAAGAGGTTAGGAAGTATTAATACTTAGTCATTTTCCTAAAACAATCATGAAAATAAAAAGAGGAAGCTGCAGCTGATCAGGTGTTCAAATTTGTCTGTTTGAGGAACTCTGTAGAATTTATCCCCCGAAAATGAGGAAGCAGCTGTTTAGAGTTTTTTTTTTAGGGGGAGTTAGGGTTACTTATCTCAAAGCTATTTGAGAATACAGTCCCTTCATATGGGTCTATGCTAGTTCTTTCCATTTTTCTGCAGGCTATGCTGGCATGGTTTCGGTAAGAAATGAAGAGGCAAATATTAGAAAATTCTTACACACTCTAGAAAGCCTTTTCCTCTTAAATTTTCACTGGATTTCTTGTGGAGTTTGTGGGTGGGTGGGGTGGGTAGAGATACCAAATAAGGGTGGGTAAAGGGATGACTGGGGAAAAGGAGAAGAACCTTCCTTGTAAGGTACCCAGACACCTGCTATTTACCATAACACCTGGACAAAGGGTGAACAATAGAAAAGAAGGGATGGCTGCATTTCTTTGCTAAGATACTTTTCCATACTCTTCATCTCCTAGCAGTTACTCAGTGCACTCCCAACTGACATCTGGGGGTGGGGGGAAGGCTCTGCTAAAATTGCAGAACCAATTAAGTTCGTCATTACAGCATGTTCAGCCTTTTTTAGTTTTCCAATTCAAGAAAGTGCAGAAAAATTTAAAAAATTCTTTAATGGATATATTCTCCACTTCTGAATCCGAGAATTACAATCCAACTCTTTTTTTCCTGGGCAAAGCAGACATGTAACTCATGCAGTAGCTTTTGAAATGTTGCTTTTCTCTGCACCTTCCTTGCCTTCCCTTCCTTCCTACCCAAATTCAGGTCATCGTTACCTTTAACTTGGAGTATTAAAGGTGCCCACTCGCTGGCCTCTTTGCGGCCTGTCTTTCTTATAAAGTGCCATGGCAGACATCTTCTTACTGAAGACATGTGACCCAGTTCCCCCCTTTTGCTTAAAAACTTTCAGTGGCTCCTTATTCTCTCCACTTCAGAACAGCCCTCAGAGAAGATATTCATGGCCCTGAATCTGTCCCCAGTCTACCTGTCCAGCCTTAGCTCCTCCTCTACCCTCGATGCCCCCTAGGACCCCTAAATCCACCTATGCCTTGTAGCCTTCTGCCTCTGTCCCTTTGCGGATCCTCTTTTTATCTTTTCTACATATTGTTCAAAGCCCAGCTCAAATTCTATCTTCTTCATGAAGCTTTCTCTGACCCCCACAACTGGAACTCCTCTTTTCTCCTCTGAAAGCTTTAGGCACGTTTTACTTTTCTCATTGCATTTGTCACAAGTTATAATTGTGTGACTCATCTTTCCTACTAGATTGTAAGCTCCTTGAAGGAAAAACAATGTAAACTTTATAATTCGCCCAGCACGACATGGTGCCTTTTACATAGTGTGTGCTTAATAAATGCATATTAAATGAAATGAACTGTTTTTTCTATAATCCCCAAAGAAAGCTAAAGACAATTTTGGCTGAACTCCCCAATAGAGCAGACCCATTTTCCAATATCTGGGAGTTGAAATTCTTACCTGAAGAGCTCAAATGAGCATAATATCCAAAATATGAGTGATGAAAGGGAGAAAGGGTAAAAAGAAGGACTGGATGACACACTAGGCTTTTGAAGAATGAAGAATTTGTTAATAAACAGAAAGCACACACATGCTCAAAGGAAATGAAAGAAAAGTTTCAAGACTTAAAAATGGTTCTCGGTTCTAAACAACTGCCTAGAGTGCCAACATACAGGTTGGGTGCATCTGTATATCATAGAAAATCAAGATAATAGTGGCTTAAATAAGCTAGAAGTTTATTTCTCTCACTTAAAAAAAAAAAAGCCCAGAGAAAAGCAGTCAAGAGCTATTAGAACAGCTCCTTGTGTGAGGGACCCAGATTCCTGATTTGTTGCTCTTCTGCTCTCCTTGTGCATCATGCCTTGGTCCAAAGAGATTGCTAGGATGCCACCTATCTCACTGGTGGTCAGCCAGCAGGAAGGAAAAGTGGGAAGACGAAGATGTGTTCTCTCTTTTAAGGAGACTTCCCAAAGATCACTCACATTCTTCCTACTTACACATCATGGGGAGAATCTATTCTTATGGTTTCACATAGCTGGGAAGTGGAAGGCAGGATATATATTTTTAACTGGGTTACTAAAGAAAAAAGAGAGAATGGATACTGGGTAGCAGTTAGCAGTGATTGACAGAGCCACTATCAGACCTTACATTGCCTCTTCTATTTCTTCAGGACAAAGAACAGCATTATGCACAAAAAGCATTCTTTAAAAGAAAAAACTCTCTGTAAAGTTAAGAGAAAAAAAGAGGAGGCTTAGCTGGGTATAAACATAGATTTGCTTAGGATAATGGACAGGGATCTCAACAAAATGACATAGATGACTAAGTAAGCCTCTGGTTCCACTACTGCCCACATTATAGCCCCTGGCCCTCAGCCTTCATCTCCCTTGATCCTCGTTTCTGCACCATGAGGTTCCTATTATTTTCGAGGTGCCAATTATGCAGATCAAGAAATTGAGGCCCAGACTATGGGAAGAGGAAAAGACAGAATGTTGTACTGGAATCAGAGGGGTTGAACTGAACTTTAGGAAGATTCCAGGGTAAACTCATGAGTTTTAATATATATGGATAGTTAAATATATTAAAATGAATATATTTTTTAAAAGATTCAGTGACATGGCCAAATCGCCCTAGAGGTTTCAGATAATGAAAAAATAAATAAAACATAGCTGGTTTGGACTGTTGCACTGTTCACAAAAACCAGATAAATCATAAAATATTCTCCAAATGGGTTTATATTTAATTTTGACTGTAGATCAGTTCATTAGCCCCTACAGAAAAATCTATTACAACCTATTTCATTGTCACTTGAAGCGGGTGATTTCATGTAATGTGGGATACTCAGGAAAATCTCTAGATTTGGTTTTTTCATTTCAGGGTCAGATGAACTGTTTCAAACTCTCCTTATTCAGCAAAGCCCCCTGACCCATGTTGGAGTACTGCAACTATGTTTTTACATACATAGGTATTTATTTTTATTAGTTATGCCAAAGACACAAATATCAAGGTAGTTGTTTCTACTCAATACCAAGTGACTTAAAAATTAAAAGACTATGAGAAACAAGAACTTTTACTTTTATATTTTTGAATATAAATATATATTTACTTATATATTTTTGAACTACTAGAAAATTTTAGCAACAACCAGTTGCATATATAATAAAAACTTGTAGTTCTAAAATTATAGGGAAAAAGGGTGGTATAAATTACAAGGCATCTATCATTATCAATGGCATTTTATTTTTTATAGACCCTCTAGAGAAATCAGGAAGACTTCACAAAACATGGTGTGATGTCTACTGGTGGAGACAGGCCATGAGGTGAGTGAAAATTGCAAAGAACTTATTTCTAGTAAGAACACAGATCAACTGAGAGCTTAATTTAAACCAGCGCATTTGCGCTTAGTTTAAACCAGTACTTTGTTCTTGAAGTGCAAGCATTATAAATTACTTTGAAGAATTTTGTAATCCTTCTTTGTTTAAAAGCAAACAAATAAACATATTATGGGATTCTATTATTAGTTAGCAGTCAAGGCTAATAGCCACCTTATAAACTAGCCATGTTACCTCAGAGTTTTACTGCATATATGAATGCTTACTGACAGTATGGAGACAATAATGAACTATGCGTTTTAACCAAGTTCTATTTTGGATGTCTTTGGGGGTTGCAAAAAACCTTAAGAACAACAACGTTTACATTCAACTAATATTTATTGAGTCCCTACTTTATTCTAGGCTTTGCGACACAATAGCTATGTGAGGTAGGTGAGTATTATCCTCATTTTACGGTTGAGGAAATGTAGGGTTATAAAGGTTAAGTAAGGTTCCCAGAGTCACCGAAATAAGTAACGTGGGTCTGAAGCTAGATATCTCATGCACTTAAGAAAAAAGTCCCATAGTTTAAAACATTATTTTTAAGTTTCAAAACTGAGAAGTACACATTGTAAAACAAACAAGCAAAAAAACAAGTTTGATCAAGACAGAAGACTGTAAGTAAACTTTGAAAGCCTATCTCACCCCTGCCCCAATCCTCTTTCCGAGCAAAACCACTGTTAGTAGTAGTTTGGCATGAATTCTCTAGACCTTTCTTTTGGTCCAATGTGCTCTTCATTGTATTACACTTCCTATCTACTTCAAAACGTTAATGAATAGAGGAGGTTGAATTTACTATATATTTAATAGTGTAAACATCTACTTTTAAATAATAACTGAAATGTTCATTTTGCTAACATTAGGCATCTAACTGCAGAGATCAAAAGAAGAGAGCTCACTCTCTTTTTCCTAGGGATTCGTAATCCACTGCAGTGGTTCTTGGTTTGGAGAGAGTGAGAGAGATGGACTCCTTTCAGAGTCTGATGTGAGCTCTGAAACTTATCCCTAGGAGAAAATGAACCTACATAAAATTTTGCCTCTAATTCAGGGGATTCATAGACAATATGTACCCCCGTTCTTGTAGTAGTAAGATTTTTAAATTAATAATTTATCACAAATACTAAAATAGAAGTGTGGGCAAGATGCTATGGCAGTACAAAGGAGCAAGGACTTTACTGAGACATGTCAAGAAAGGTAGGGCAGAGTGATACTTGTACAGAATCTTGAAGGACACATGAAGTTTGATGCTAGTTCAGGGGAGGGGAAGGATGTTCACTGAGGAACAACACTTATGATGCCCAGAGGCTATAAAGGGCAGGAAACCACAGGCCTTTCTCTGTGATAGGGGCCTAGTGTGTGTGTAAGAGGGACTGAAGATGAGTTTGCAGAACTCACCAGAGGCTAGAAGGCAGAGGCCTGTTGTACTAGGATGTTTGAGTTTTAGGAGTCACTGAAGGTTTGTGATCTAGATTTTCATAGGTCGGGAAGAAGTCTATAATTAATGCATGACTAACTAAATGATTGTGGGAATGATTCTATGGATTCTAGAATAAGAAATGGAAGAGAGATAACATGACTTGATTCAGATTAGATTTGTTGAGAGATCATTGACAAAATATGTTATTAAAAAGATATGTTGCTAAAAACCAGGTGGAATTCATTGGAAGGTCACTGCTTTTACAAAGGAGATTGGGAGAATAAAGCTCTGGAACTGTCTTTTTAAGATAAAACTCAAAATTTGGGCAGCATATGTGTCACCTCATGCATCGTCCCATATGTAATCAGGCTGCGTCTGTCACTCAGGGTTATCATTCACTTCTGTCCGCCACACCTCCATGCTCCTCTGCTGCTCTCCAGTAACCCCTGCTGGCACGTGTGGTTCCCCAGGGACTCTTCTGCCTTCTAAGAGTGGGAAGGAGGAAGAGGGAAGAATGGGTCATGCTCTCAATATTTCTACACTGAGCATATGCTGTTTTTATAATTATCTTTGTAAATTAGGTTTTAAAGTAATATAATTTAAAGCAAGGCATACAAATAATGTCATAGCTGGTTAATTTCTAGTTGGCTGTACTGAACCTAGTATATCTGACTAAAAACCCAATATTAGTCACACCTACTCCTTGGCAGTGCCTTTATAACTGAGACAAGACTATAAAGCCTCAAGGATCTTTTACTTGATAATATTTATTATCCATTTAAAATCTTATCAGATGCTATAAAGGTTTTGAAGACTATATGCAATTTTATATGATGTATTATAATTTCTTTTTAACACAAAGAAGCATTTGGTCTTTGCTCCAAAAGATTTCTCAGTCTACCTGTTTAGACAGTGAGCTTTTGTTAAAACAAAATTTACAATTTAGGTGAACTAGCATTGCTTTTTCCTCTAGCTCATTGATTTAAAAAAAAAAAAAAGCTTCTCTTTGCTATTAGTATGAATAAATAAAGTTCTACGTTGTTTCCTTTTCCCCCAAGAATTATTGGAGTATGATTGACATATAAAATTGTAAGATATTTAGAGTGTGCAATGCGATGATTTGATATACATTATGGAAGGACCTGCTCACACACGCATCGAGTTGATTAACACATCTATTACCTCACATATTTACTTTTTTTTCTTTTTTTTTTTTTTGTGAGAACATTTAAGTTCTACTCTCCTAACAAATTTCAATTATACAATGCAATCTTATCAGCTATGGTCACCATGTTATCCATTAGATCCTCAGAACTTAGTCATCTTATAACTGAAAGTTTGTACCCTTTTATACCTCCCTATTGTTTTCTTTAGGAAAAGAAATCATTAACCATAAAGAGCCTTTGGAATTTGATTAAATTCTACTCAAACTTGTATGGATTATCCAGTGCAAAACATTCTCAAAGTTTTCATGCCTATAGTTCCCAGTAGGGAGAGATACTAATATGATGTGAGAATGTAGGTAGGAAGGGATTGACTCATAATGACTTTGAGAATCAGGGAAGACTTATTAGAGAGGAAGGCACTCGAACTGAGACTCGAAGGATGAGAACTATTTCCTTAGGTAAGGAAAGACATTTGAGGCGTAGAGGATGGGAGGAACAAATGCAGAGAGGCAAGTGTTTGATGAAATGCATGAGCTGTGATCATCTACATGTCTACATCATACACACTAACTACTCTAAAGTTTTACTTGGAATACTATGAAATAGGATAACAAAGTAAGTTCAGCTAGTCCAGCCATTAGCTGTTACAAGTAACAAAATCATGTCAGCTAATGTCTAACATGCTACAGGGGCACATGGGGACTGCCACTGAGGCAGCCTTTCCAGGGTCCCAGAAAAGAGTGGTCTTAGGAGATACGGTGAGGTAGAGATTTGCAGAGCTGATGAGCCGGAGTGAGTGAGGGGCACCTGAGACATAAATAAAATTGAGGTCCCCTGTGTAGAGCTGGATCAAGAGCCGTGAGACACACTAAAAGTCTAGCAGCCATTCAAATGACTTTTCTGATAAATATAGTTCTGGTAACTATAATTTCCTTCCTCTCACCCTTCCAGGGCTCTTTTAGTACCTCTGATAGATGGGTGCATGTGCACCTCCTTAATCTAGCTCTAAGCCCATTTTCAGGCCCGAGATCGCCAAACCGTTGATTGCTGGGGGCTGCCTCCCTCCCCACAGTTGGGCTGGGACATCTGCCGTGGATGCACGTTCTCCATTTTGACTCCTGCAGTGGCTACAGGCACCTGTGCCACCCTCACCTCTGAGCTAGGAGCTTCAGACCAAAGAAACTTAATATATAATCCCTACACTGAGGACCTTTGAAGCTAGACCCCTTGGGAGGGTCCAACGTTTGCTTTTTTTTTTTTATCTCAACTGATCTTAGGGAAGGGTTTCCAGCTTTGTCCTAGGTAAAGCTGCAAAGTATAGTAATAATCACTGCTAGAGACTTATAATCATACCAGAAACTGAGCTAACCCAACTCTTAAGAAAAGTTAAGTGAGTTTCCCAAGATCAACCAACTATTTAAATCGTGGAGCTGGGATTTTAATCTAGGTCTTCCATACTTCAAAGCTCAGATTCTCCATCCCTGTGCCCTATTGGAATCTAGCTTGGCTCTCACTGTTACTCCCAACTAGCTCAAGTGTTAGCTGACAACAGAGTAAGGTGTGTTAAAAATTTTCTCAAGATCCTAAGGAACAAAGTTATAGTGCTGATGGCAGGCAATGAGGTTGATATATCTAGGCAAGGGGACTGATCTGACAGTCATTTTTTCCCCACTTATTTATAAGGCCCACCTCCCTGTGATTGAAATGGTGTTATCAAATTCTGTAGATACCATATTTGTACAAGACATTGGGACTCTGCGGTGAGCCATGTTATTATTTCCATCAAAACAGGAGCTTATAACTTAGTCAAGCCACTTAACCCCTCGATCTCGTTTTCTTCATTTGTGAAGTGGCAGGGCTTGGCTGGCTGCTGTCTGTGTGATCTTTCACTTCTGATATTCTTTAC
>PVJD01018957.1:0-12970 GCA_004026545.1 Mormoops blainvillei | reverse complement strand
ATTGATTTGAATTTTGGCTCTGCCACTTACTCACTGTGTGAAGAGCCAGATGCTATCTGCCCCAGATTCCTTATGCGCAGAATCGAGGCTGCGCAGCGTGCCTACTTCATGGGGTTGCCTGCTGGACTTACGGGGGTGGCCCATAGGGGGCGGGGCAGCCGGAGCAGGAGTTCAGCAAACACACATTCCTGACAGCAATCCGTACTGCTTACTGGTCGCCTCTTCCACGTGTCGGCGAAGGCTGTTACGGTGGTATTATCAGATGAGGAAACTGAGGCTCGACTTCCCAGGGATCCAGAAACAGGGTCCAAGGCCAGGTCTCTCTGGCTCCAGTTCTGGCCACCACTCCAGGAGGCCTCCTCGGCAGGTCCTTGGCATCCCCGGGGCCAGGAGCAAGTCCCTTTGTAATAGGGAGATGGTTCCTGTCCAGTACTGAGAAACTTTCGGAGATTTCTAAGCCACGGAGTGACAGGGTGTTTTTCAGAAAGGGCTGAGAGCTAAAAAAAATAGCAACCAAATGGGAAATGCTTTGGGTGTCTTAAGTTTTCCTTCCTTCCCTCTTCTTCCTCTCCCCTCCCCTCCTCCTACTTCTTATCCGCCCCCTCCTCTTCTCCCCTTTCTTTTTCTTCTTCATGTGCATTTCAGAACAACGAGGTAGCCAGGAGTGTGCATCGCTGGACCACTTACAAATACTTTCCCTGACATGCACTGACAACGCTTGCAAACGGGGTAGGGGGGTGGCTGTCATCAACTCTGCTCCATTGCAATGCCCCACACTCCTCATCTCCACCTGAAATACAAAGCAGGGGACCCTGAAAGCAGAAAGTGTGGCCACTCTATTCCTAGGCACTTATCAGAAGGGGTTTTTACAAGGCCTGCCCACGACAACATCAAGCCAGTGACAGGAACCCAGCCAGTCACTGGGCCTGCCCACACCAGCCCACTGTTCCTGTCCTCTCCCTGGCCCTAGGATCAGTCCACTCTCAAGTCAGTCTTGTAAAAACTGTCCTATCCTGTCCTATCTGTCTCCTCTCTACCTCCCCCTTCCTGCCCCTGTCTCCCTCTTTTTTGACTATCTTTCAGGGGCTGTTTCTATTACTTTATCATCAAAGTGCCCTCGTCAGGCAAGAGACTTGCTCAAGGTCAGTCAGCTGGTCAGAGGGGGCCCAGAATCAGAGCCCAGGGCCTCTGACCCCGTCTCCTGTGCTCCTTCCCTCAACCGCCGCAGCCTCAGACATTCTCTGGGAAGCTGAGTGTGCCCCAAGCCGCCTGCCTCATCTTGTCCCCAAGCTAGATACTGCCGCTGCCTTCTGTCTAGATCCTGGGGAAGGCGAGCCCACATTGGCCAGGAAGCAGCCCAGCGGACGCATCAGCAACCTGTTTCCTCCTAGGCTTTCTGTCTTCCCGATGGAGGCCACCCCAGCCCCTTCCAAGACCCAGTCCTAGCAACCAGCTAACCCTCAAGTGGCCGACGCCTCCTCCATGTGGAGGAAGCCCCCCAGCCTCTGAACACTAGAGGGGGGCTCCTGATACCTCTGGTTCTCTCAGCAGGTGTCTTGAAACTGTCTCACTCCTTCACATAGACACATGCTCTCCAAAAGGAAAGATTAAAATGACACATCCCACGCAAGACTTTGCATGGAGAAAAGCAGTCAAGTGACAAAGCACTGAAACACCAAAGGGATGAAATCATGATCTGGGGGCTGGACCAGGAACAACAGCCCTGGATCTGCTGCCCTCCCCGGACCCAAGGACTTTGTCACCCACACTGTCCCTTCCTTCTCAGCCTTACCACATGCCTGGTATGCAAGACAGAGCCTTGGCTCTGAGGCCTGCCGCTCCATTGCCGCCAGCTACGTGCCTTACAAAGCCCCTTTGTCCTCTACTTCCTCATCCGTAAAATGGGGGCAACAGCCCCAAGTCATTGGGTTGCGGGGACAAAATGAAAGTTCATGAAAATGCTTTCTTCAGATGTGATGAAGGTTAAAATTAAGGCCTACAGACCCCTTCCAAAATAAACTCTCTTCCGTGGAAGTGAAGGAAATTCGCAGTGAGGGCCTGGCCTCTGTGGCCTCCTTTCATCCTCCCGACGGACCCACTGGAACCCTGGGTTTCGGGGAGGTCTCGCGATTTTACCGGGTTCCTTCAGGTCACAAATCTGGAGCCAAGATCCCCACCAGAAACTTCATGCCCCTTCATCTCCAGGGCTGGGGGCTTTCCGACAATTTAGGGAATAGCAACCCAGGGGAGGGACCCCCAAACCTGGGTGCATGCCGGAGCCTTTTATGATCAGGCCAGTGTTCAGGGATGCTGGTTATAAGACAGACGAGGGCCTGGGGCAGGGTGTGGGGGTGCTCTGTGAACCTCTGTCCACACTACCCAGGGCACAGACTCCAAGGGCACTATGTCGTGGCTGAGCCCTGGGGTGGCTATGGTCACAGGCCCTAGCGCGTCCTCCATATCCCTGCTCTGAACTGGCCAACTGGGTAGGGACCTCAGTGGTCAGGAAGCTCCCTGCTTCCTTAGTGGGAGCACCTGCCATGCTTACCTGCAGCAGGCGAGGGCAGGGTGTGAAGACTGGAGTTCTGATTGCAGGAGTAGTCTCCAGGTCGAGTCCTGGGCCCCTGAGATCACCTGCCCACCCCGAGAGGCAAGTTTAGCCGGGGCACGGGTCCTACTCCACTTCAGACCTTGCCTGACCTCCCTGAACTTTGGTGGGATCCGCGGTGCTCCAGTAGGAAGCTGGCTGGAGCCCAGGCTGGGGGCACTGGCGCCTTCCCAGACCTGTCTGAGGCGAGAGGGATAGCATCTGGGGGAGACCTTCAGTCCCTGCCATAGTCCCCAGCTCCGAGCCTCCCCTCTGGGTTCTTGTCATTTCACTGTGGACAGTGACCATTTTCTTGACTGTATGCAGAGTACGGGTAGGAGCCTCTTGGGGAAATCTGGCTGGTTGTGTGATCTGGGTGTCACATGACCTAACCGGAAACAGCAGGCTTGCAAAGCAAATGCGGACTCTTCTTCCTCCCTCCCAGCAACCACACAGTGGCCCCAAATCTTCTGAAAGAGTATCCTGGAGCCCCCATAGCACCCTCCATCTGCTCACCTCCTTCCCCAGCCTCCTGGTAAGGTCCAGGTGTTCTGGGCTGGGGTGTGGCATTGACCCGGGTTAGGGAAGCTGGACTGGGATCCAGGATGGTTTTAGGTCTAAAGAGAATAAATGGAAAGCGAAAACTGCAAAGGTGAGTTTGTGTCCTTAGGCTGGACAAACAGGTAAATCAGATCCTACAGCCAAGGGGCCCTAGCCTCTAGTCCTCCGCCCTGCCTGCGGTCACCATGGTCATCTCTCTAAAGCCATGGTGGGGCCCTGACCAATGTGGCTCAATTGGCTGGGGGTTGTCCCACAAAGCGAAAGTTCATCGGTTTGATTTCCTGCCAGGGCACATGCCTAGGTCGCGGGTCTGGTCCCTGATCGGGACGCACAGGAGAGGTAATCGATCGATGTTTCTCTCTCACAAAGATGTTTCTTGTCCTCTCTTTATCCCTCCCTTCCCCTCTCTTTAAAAATAAGCAAATAAAAATTTAAAAGTAAATAATAACAATAAAACCCTAGTGGGGCCTGGTCTCCTCTTCTGAAAGCTCTTCCGGAGTCCTGTCACCTTCAGGGTGATGTCCACATGAGGGAGGTTGGTAAGAAGCCGGGGAAATTCTTTGGCAAGTAGAATAGGGAAACTGAGACAGATAGCTGAACAAACTGGCGGAGAAATTTACAGCCAGCTAATAAATCACAAGGTCTTATCTTCCCTCACCATGGACACTTAGGAGCAAGCAGTTTACACATTGCGGACAGTGCTGGGGCAGGCCTGTCTCACCAGAGAGTGACCCTGACTCCTCTCTGTGCTCAGTCAGCATATTAAAGGCACACCTGGAAAGCTGATGAGCATTCCATTGTCCTCTCCTGAGACCCCCCTAAAATGTCTACCTTTAGAAAACAGATAAAAACCCCTAAGACAAAGGACTCAGTGCGCGCTCTCTACCCTGAACACACTTGTGCATCCCCACCCCTTTCCTCCTCAGGCATGTATCTTTGCTCTCTTTCTCCTAAGTTTTAAGGGTCCCAATAAGACTTGCAACCAGGGGGGAGCAGGCAGCAGCAGCTCACCCCTGGGTTAACCCCTGAACCTGTCTCCGAGGGCCCTCCTTTTGCCTAAATTTTCAGAGAGCCAAAAAGCAGCTCCCCCGGGCTCACTCCTGTTGCTGTGATCTTGCCTCTTCTATCTTAAGCCTGTTCTTTGTTTCACTGTTACCAGCTTTAATAAACATACTCTCAAAATCACCCGGGTTTGTGTTGTAAAACCTTTCCTGCGTGAAGTCAAGAACCCATACATTCTAGACCATGCCAGGGCAGACTCGCCCGGTCCCTTTCTGGCGAAACACACACACGCTCCAGCTCTCAAGAGCCATTCCAAGCTGGGCCCAGCCTTTCTCACGGCCTCGCCAAGTACCTGTCACCCTCCAGGGAGATATCCCAGCTCTCACCCCTGCCTTTGCTTCGCCCCTCTGCACCTCCTTGAGCATCCTCCCTGCTCTTCTCAATGGGCCACACTTGTTCTGAAGATTCAGCTCCAAGTTCACGCCTCCTGAGAAGTCCTTCTCCCTCCATCTCACTCTCCACCCTACCCACTGCTAGGCCCTCAGGGGAGCTATATGGTGGAACAGAAAACAGGTGAGGACCGTAGAGTCACATCCAGGGGTAAATACAGGCTCCGCCATCATGTGGTCTTGGGCTAGCTACTTACTTTTATAAGCCTTGGACTTGTGGTATGTAAAATAGGGCCAGCAAGGATGTGGGGCCACGGCAAGGGTGGTCAGGTGCCCAGTCCTCGCTGACTCCCGTCACCTGCCCACCTGATGCCCCCCACACTGTACTGTTTTCCCCAGGGAGTGCACAAACTCCTCGGAAACAAGACCCAAGCCCTTGGCACCTGTGGGCCTCTGCAACACTGCTGGCAACAAATGGGTGGGTTTTTCCCACACCAACAACGAATTCTTCAACTCTCTAGACACCACAATTCAATTCGATTCTGACACTATCTACCTGGAGCTAGCATCAGACCCCATAGATTTAAGGGTTCAGTCCCACAAGACCGCCCACACGTCAGACATCAGTCTCAAATATGGAGTACCCGGGGTACCCAAACTTCTATCTGACTTGGCTACAGAGTTGGTGATTTCTGCAGCCCCCCACCTTCACTTTCAATAATTTGCTAGAATGGCTTGCAGACCTCAGGAAAACACTTAATTTACTATAACTGGCTTATTATAAAGAATACAAGTGAACAGGGCACAAAGTCCTGAGAAAGGAATTGCTGTCCCCATGGAGTTGGGGTGTGCCACCCTCCCGGCAAATGAATGTGTCTACCAACACAGAAGCTCTCTGAACCCCATCGTTTATGGGTTTTTATGAAGGTTCCATTATGTAAGCATGATTAATGAACTCATTGGTTACTGGTGATTAAGTCAATCTCCAGCCCCTCTCCCTTCCTGGAGGTGGGCATGGTGTGGAAAGTTACAACCCCAATCCCATGGTTGGTCCTTTTGGCATGACCAGCCCCATCCAGAAGCTATCTGGGGCCCTACCAAGAGTTACCTCATTAGCATAAACTCTGACTTCCTTGAAAGGGGCCCGTTATGAATAACCAAAGACACTGCCATCAGCCCTATCGCTCAGGAAATTTCAAAGCCCTGGAAGCTCTCCTGCCAGGAACGGGGGACTGATCAAATGCGCTATATTTCTTAGTACATTACAGTATCACATGGCCCCACTCCAGGGCCTGGCACACAGTAGGTCTTTTTAATGAAGGAGCCACACTGTGTTCTGGGAGCCTCACCATGAAACAGGGATGCGGCCACACCTTGCCCCGAGATGACCCAGCAGTGAACCTGCCCAAATGGGGGGTGGGGAGTAGGGGAGGGAAAGGCATCATACGCAGCGGTTTGAGAGTCAGACAGATCTGGTGTTTCCTCCCAACGCCATCTCAGCTAGCCCTAAGCCCAGCTTTCTCACACCCCTAAAAGGGGTGCAATGCCTCTCAGGGCATGTGATGGTTAATGAGCCGTGGGTGCAAAGAACAGCCTGAGAGAGGCTTGGATACAAGTAGTCCCCTAGACCTGTAATTCAGACTGGAAGGTCTGGAGAGCCTGGTGGGGTGGGGCAGTCCTGAGAGCTGTGTACCCAACTGCTCTGCTGTCTCGGTGAGACGATGACAAGGAAAAGCTTCATGAGGCTGGCCTGGCGCACAGGAGGCCTGACACTATGAGCAAAAGCTGGGGTGGCTGGGACCAGCTCCGGGCTCTGGGGCAGGAGGGGGGTCCCTAAGGTGACGCTGGGTACGGGGACAAAGCAGGGGGGCAGGGAGGAGTAGGAGACTGCACTCAGAAGGGGCCCTTTGTGGGAGTCTGGGGCGAGGCAGAGCATTCTGGGAGCCAGAGGGGTAGGGCTGAGACATGGAGTCTGCTGCAGGGTGCACGGGGGGCGCGCTGTGGCAGCCCCGAGACGCGGCTCCACCGGGCGCTCCAGCGTCCGCCAGAGCAGTCTACTTAGTAGCCGGTGCCTCATTTTCTCCACCTGAGAACGGGCGCATGAGCGCAGGGTGAAGAGGAAAGAAGAGTTTGCAAACCGAGAAGCGTCGGCACCGGTGGCGGGGGCGGGGCCAGAAGGCGGGGCGGAGGCCGGGAGGCGGAGCCCGGCCTGCGGCCCCGCGAAGCCCCGAGTCGCAGTGGCCGCGGCGGCCGGGGAGGCAGCGGTTGGCGGTGGCGCGGTGGCGACAGTAAGTGCGGGCCGGAGGTCGGGCGCCGGTCTGGCCACCAACCAGCTCTTCAGGGTCCCGGTTAGCCCTGGGCTTCCGCGCTCGGCGTCCCCTTCCCTCCCCACCCCAACCCCGGGCCCTTCTGGAGGCTGCTCCACCGGAGCTCAGGACCCCAGCCCGGCCCCTCCTGCTACATACTTCCCCCTGTGTCACCTTCCCCAGGGTCCTCCCTGGGCTTCCTCCTCGCTCTCTTCCACCTCTCCCCGCCTCTTCTCACTTTCCGTCTCTCTAGGTCTCTATCTTCTTTCTCTTCCAGATTCTCTACCCCCTGCTCCTTGTGCATTTCCTGAGACTGGACCTCACCGTCTGCACTGGGGGTTGAGGGAGGCTGGATATGGACAACTCAGCTCAGTATCCAGAAGGTAGCTGACTCGGTCCAAACTGGAGAGCCTAGGCTGGGAGTGTTCACAACGCCAAGGCCAGTTCTTCCATGGCCTCTGGGTGGCGCCTTGTGTTTCCCAGCAGTACGTTCCCAATGGGTTAGCTTCACCAGCTCCCCCAATCCCCGCACCATAGACAAGGAAAATGAGGCACAGAGAGGAGATCGATTCAGCCAGAGTAACAAACCTCGTCGGAACCAGTACCCAGTTCCAGATGGTGGTCTGCAGTGGCCGCAGGCCCCGCAGTTTCTGCTTCTTTGTGTAGGGACTGCTCCTCGCCCCCTGTCACCCAGGAAGGGAGTGGGGCCCAGCGTGGCCAGCACCTGTGGGTGCTTGAGAAACGCACCGGCCACAGCCAGCTCACCCTGGGGATGCTGGGACTCTTCTTTACCTTCCTTTTTCTTTCTTTTCAATCCAAAGGCCAGCAGCTAGCTTTTATAGAGTAATGAGATTGTTCACTCCAATGCTCTGGCCTGTGACCCGGGTTAGAGAAAATTCCTGGCTCCTTCGGAAGCTCAGTCAAGGCTGAATGGTCCTGGATAAATAGATACCAGGAGCTGACAATGGGCCTCCGCCAAGTGTGGACCCAAATAACCCTGCCGTTGGCCTCTTCACCCACCCTTGTAGCTGGAGCACCTGGGAAGAACCACTTGCCCTTTCTCTACTGTTCTACCTGAGTCAGAATCTTTAAATGCTAATATCTGGTTAGTTTGTTAGTGCTGGGTGCCCTGGAAGTCAAGGCTGGGAAAAGGCTCTGCTTAACCAGAGAAATTTAAAATAGACTTGCTGACTTTAACGCAGGCGTCCGGCAGCGTCCTGCCTGCCTGCTCCAGGATACATGCTGCCTCAGTAGGGAGCATATCCTGGCTGCACAGAGTGCATTCATTCGGCAAACACTAATGAAGGTGCCCTGTAGCGCTGCCTTCACCTCTGCTCGCAGCTCACTTGCCGCAAGGCCTTCCTGAAGGAGGCCCGTCTATACTTGGAGCCTGCAGACGCAGGAGGCCAAGGAGTCCCTGTGGGCCTCAGACTGCTTGGCTGGGTAACCTCACTCATGCCATTTGGTAGCTGTGTGACCTTGAGCAAATTGCTCAGTCCTTCTGAGCCTCACTCTTCATGTGTTAAATGGGTCTTAGAATAGTATCTACCATATTATTAGGCTGTTGTCAGGTTCAAGTGCTAGGCACGGACCTTAGCATGCATGAGTACTAGATTTAATTTTAACTACTGGGAATTCTTACTGTTCGAATGTGGGACAAATCAAGTGTCTTTAAGTCCTCATTCTTTGCATCTGGAAAAAAAAAAAAGGAGGCAATAATTCCTGTCCTGCCTAATGCCGAGGAATGTTGTGAGGCTCTCTTGAAATAATGGATATGGCTCTGTGCCTCTGTGACGGGGCGTTCCCATCTCACCAGGGAAGAAAGGCCTCATTCTTCCTGGCTTGATGTTCTGAGTAAGGTTCAGCCTCCCATGTGAGCCGAGACACGTTTATTTATTGATTTATTGGGGAGGGAGGAAGGTACTGCAGAAGGGACTAGAGTATCCCACCCCCAGCTTTATGGAAGTATTTCCCATTTATCAAGCTGCTGCCACATCCTAGGTGCTCTACAGAGCATAGAAGTAGGCATACCACCTTGCAGTCAAATTCAGCAGCCAGCCGGCCAGGTGACAAGCCCATGGTGGCAGGGAAGATGCTGACATTTGTGCAACAGCTGCTACCATGGGCCAGGCATTGCTAGTCAGTTGTAGTTACATAACCATTGTAAAAAGGCTTGGGTTTTTGTAAAAAACAAAAAACAGAGCAAAAAAAACCAAAAAAAACACCTAGGTTTGCAGACGGGGGAATTGAGGCTCAGAAGCACGGGGACTTGCCCAAGGCCATGTGGGCAATAGTTATCGGCAACCCCCATGGCGGTTGCCTCAGGAGCTACCACGGATAGGGAGTGGCCGTCTCCTGGTGGGATGTGATGAACAGAGGTGGGGTCCCAGGCAGGAACCGAAAGCCCAGGCTTGGCCATTTACCTGGCCTGTGAGCTTCCACTCTCTGGATGGACCCGTTTCCCCAGAAATGAAGTGAGGGAGTGGACTATTTTATGTCTCAAACTGGCTTCTGGAGGCAGCTCTGGACACCGTGGGCTTTGTAAAAAATGTTATTGCCCGGGCTGGTGGCACTCAGGAGGAGCATCTACCTGTAGACCTGAAAGTTTGGGTTCTGCTTCCAGTCAGGGCACATACCCAGGTTTGGCTTTCGACCCCCAGTTGGGGCACGTATGAGAAGGCAACCAATCGATGTTTCTCTCACACTGATGTTTCTCTCTCTCTCTCTCTCTCTCCCCCTCCGTCTCTCTCTCTCTCCCCTCCCTCCTTCTTCTCTCTCTAAAAATCAGTGAAAAAGTCCTTGGGTGCAGATAAACTTTTTTTAAATTAAAAAAATGTTTTTTAATTTGAATACTTTTATTTATTTATTATTGATTTTTTCCTATTACTATTTAGTGTCCTTGTACCCTCCTCCCGCCCGCAGTCACCCCACTATTGTTCATGTCCACGAGTCGTTTTTTGCTCAGTCCCTTCACCTTCACCCTTAGCTGTCATCCTGCTCTCCACCTGTGAATCTGTCTCTATTTTCCTTGTTAGTTCAGTTTGTTGATTATATTCTACATATGAGTGAAATCATATGGTATTTATCTTTCTCTGACTGGCTTATTTCACTTAGCATAATGTTCTCCAGGTCCATCCATACTGTCGCAAAGGGTAAAATTTTCTTTTTTATGGCTGAGTAGTATTCCATGGTGTAAGTATTCATAGTTGTTTTATCCACTCATCTAGTGATGGACACTTGGGCTGCTTCCATATCTTGGTGATTGTAAATAATGCTGCAGTGAACACAGGGGTGTTTATGTTCTTTCGAATTAGTGTTTTAGGCTCCTTTGGATATATTCCCAGAAGTGGGATTGCTGGTCAAAAGGCAGATCCATTTTTAATTTTTTGAGGTATCTCCACACTGCTTTCCACAGTGGCTGCACCAGTCTGTATTCCCACCAACAGTGCAGAAGGTTTCTCCTTTTTCCACATCCTCATCAGCATTTGTTGTTTGTTGATTTATTGATGATAGCCGTTCTGACAGGTGTGGGATGATATCTCATTGTGGTTTTAATTTGCATTTCTCTGATGATGAGTGATGTGGATCATCTTTTCATATGTCTATTGGCCATCTGTATGTCCTGTTTGGAGAACTGTCCATTCAGGTCCTTTGCCCATTTTTAAATTGGGTTGTTTGTTTTTCAGGTGTTAAGGTTTGTAAGTTCTTTATAAGTTTTGAATATTAACCCCTTATCAGATGTATTGGTGAATATGTTCTCCCATTCTGAGGATTGTTGAATGCCTTTATTTTTATTTGTAATTTTATTTTTTGAACAGGTAATACATTTACATACTTCAAAACTCAAAGGGCACAAAGAGTATGAGGCAAACTACCCTCCTTCCCAGTCCCCATCCTTCCCCCTCAGAGGCAACAGTGCTGGAAACTGCTCGCTTGCCCTTGCAGAGAACGCACAGACATTTGCGTGCGTGGTCTCCTCCCCACCCACCCAGCCTTGCTTTTTTGCACAAATAGTAGCATATTCTCCAGCTCCTTACTTTCCTCACATAAAGTTGAAAAGCGTTGTGAGTGCATTCTTTGCCCATCAACAGTTCTAATTCCTTTTTTATGGCCGCACAGAAATGTGAAGGCTTTGAGATCTGGTTTGTCCTTCTGGGTTGATTGCCACAGGCCCTACCATATGCCACATTGTCTCACTCCCCAGGAGCCGCACACTTGTTTGCTACTTGTGTTGCCCTTCATGGGGTTGGAGGGTGACCCCTGGGGTTGCTTACAGCCCTGACATCTTGTCTTTCCCCCTGATCCTTAAGCCTGAAACCCTCTCACCATGCTTTGCTGACTCCATAGACCCCTGGGCACACGGTCAGTTTTGTAGGATGGGTGAGCCCCCAGCTTTAGCTTCTGATCACCTGCCCCGTCTCTGTTTCTCTGTTTCGACAGTGGCCTTTGTCTCAGAGGATGACTTCCGTCACAGCTCCAACTCCACCTATAGAACGGCAAGCAGCTCTCTCCACGCTGACCAGGAAGCACTGCTTGAGAAGCTGCCAGACTGTTCCGCTCGCCACCTGCAGAGGCCCGAGGACCGCTTCAACGGGACTTACATCATCTTCTTCAGCCTCGGCATTGGTGGCCTTCTGCCATGGAACTTCTTTGTCACTGCCAAGGATTACTGGATATTCAAACTCCGCAACTGCTCCAGCCAAGTCGCAGGGGAGGACACCGAGGACTCAGACATCCTGGTAAGGGCGTGTTCTTCCTGGGAGGTAGGGGGTGCACTCAGCCAGGATGGGGTGAAGGGCCCCTTCACTCAGGTGCACCACACCAGCAAGGTTTGTGGCACGCTGAGGATATGCATATTGGGAAGCTGTGTGGAGTATAGTAGAAAAAATTCAATTCAGTCCCGAGACATGCTTTGTATTATGTATGAGGCCTCATGCTTCATGTGGCAGAAGATGGAAATGGATAAGACACAGTCCCAGCCTTCAGAATGCTTACTATTTAACTTGGGAAGAAGATGCAAATGATGATTGTCTGCAGCGTAGTGTGGTAAACCCAAGAATTCAGAGTCCATGCCTTCAGGGGTTTGAAAGGGTGGACCTAATAGCATTAACTGCAGCTGTCAGTTACAGAAAATTCCAAAAAAGCAGTGGATAAACAAGATGGAAAATCATTTTCCTCTGATGTTCAGGTCTGGAGGGGCCAGACCAAGCCTGGTATGATGTTCCATGTTGTCAGGAACCTAATTGTTTCATCATGTGTAGCTTCCATGTTCAATGTCACAGTCCAGGATGGCTGTTGGGGCTCCAACCATTAAATCAAATAGGAAGAGGAGAAAGAGAGGCATAAGGAAACTGAAAGTAACACACTTTGCTTTTGCTTGCATCACATTGGTCAGAATTCAGTCATGTGACCACATCAGATGCAACGGAGGCTGGAAAATGTAGTCTTTGCCTCTGAGAACCACATACCCAGCTAAAATGAGTGGTCATAGAGCTATGGAGGACGGGGGAAATGACGGCTCAGGGATAAATAGTCTCGTCACTGAGAGAAAATGCTGTGAATCAGGGCATGTGGATTAGAAGAATGGGGAGGAGACATTGCAGGTGGAAGATAAAGCCTGGGCAAAGGCAGGGTGGGAGAAAGTTCAGGTATGTGGATGAGGAATAGCAAAGCATCTAGTTTTGCTGTATCTGAGGTGCACGTAAGAGAGAAATAAGGCTTGAGATCGTTGCCTGGGCTTTAAATAGCAACGGGAGGGATCTAAGTCCTGCATAGTTGGCAGTGGCACCAGGCCCTGTCCCGCCACCTAGGGCTGCTCACTTTTGGGGAAGATTCTTCTCTTGGGCAGCTGGAGTGTTGAAGGAAAAATTGATCTGCCACTTGAGCCTTCCCTCAAGACTATTGCAATGAGAGAGAGTGATCAGGCTCAACTCCAATTACTCAAGGAAAAGTGGGGATTTATAGCCAAGGAGCAGAGTGAGGGGGGAATCGGTGGACGGAAAGTTACTAAGAGGGGCCACCACGGGCAGGGGAATTCTTGCTAAAAGGCGGCCAAGGATATATAAACCAAGGTAGGGGATGAGAAACTTGATCAAATAACAAGGAAGATCAGATATCGGGGGCGG
>PVJD01018956.1:0-12961 GCA_004026545.1 Mormoops blainvillei | reverse complement strand
TATTTTTAGAGTAAAAAGAAGAGCTATATACAAAACATCCTGAGTTGCCTGGTTTATCGAGGGTTAGGAAGAGGAGAAGGCCTGTTGGCACTACAAAGTTGTGAGCGTGCACTGGGACATGGGCGGACTGTGTGGGCTTCGGGCCAGGTGGCGGGTCCATTACACACGGGTGTGTGGTTCGGGGCACGTTACTCTGCTCGCTGAGTCTCAGGTGGAAAGCAGCGCTGTTGCAGGGACCATCCGCCTTCCAGCGACGGCCCAGGAAGAGAAGCGCCCCCGCGTGCTTCCAAAGCTTCAGATGAAGCTCCTCGGTGTCTGTCGCGAGCACTACAGTGAAGAGAAGCGGCATCCGCAGGCAACAAAGACAATGAATCAAAGCCGAGCCCGTAGCAAGAGCCACCAAAACACGAGGAAAACCGGATCATGGAAGGGAAAAGCTCAGGTAAGTAGAATCTGCCCCAAGGATGGGAGTTAACAGGGCAAAGAGACCAAGACTCTACCGACACGTAGGAGTCTATCAACAAAAGGTTGACAATTAGCCAGCAATACGTCCCCAAGTGGTTCTGAAAAGGAGGAACGCTCTGACTGCAATAAAACACAGCCGGACAGGGGCACAGTAGGGACCTACGACGTCTACTTTTCTCACCATCTTCGTAGAAAATTTTAAGGGAAAAATGAAAGTAAACTCCAGGGAACTAGAAATGAAGAAGGAGAACCCCACATACGGAGGCTGTGGGCTGGTCTGAAGCAGTTCCCAGGAGGAACTGTAGAAGCCGTTAGCACATTTATTAAAAACAAAATGGCCGAATTGAAATAAGCTAGGTTTTAACTCCGGAAATTTGGAAAGGAAGAACAAAATAAATCCTCACGATAGAAAGAAGGGTATTTTTTATAAAGCAAAAATTAACATAAATATAAAAATCTACATATGACCAATAAAAGAAAAATCTATTTTTAAAAGGCGAATATAATAAACAAATATGAAGGCGAGAAAAGGAAACGTAGACACAGGATGCTAGAAAGGAGAAAAGTTAGAGAAGCAGAGAGAGAGGATATAATCAAAACACTCCTGGGTCTGAAACGGCAGAGTGAAGACAGTGTCTCTCCACCATTGTTGTAATTTTAGTTTAACCCCTTAGATACAGAACTTTTACCTTCCTAACTTGTTAAGGGAAAAAAATGAAAAAAACAACAACAACACTCAACTCCTTAATTTAAAGAAAGGCAGGAAAAAAAGAGGAAAAGAAATAAAACTGGCCAATAGGGAAAGACACAAAGTAAAAGGTTAGTGCTGAATCCAAATATGTTGCTGATTATATTAAATGCAAAAGACTAAATTATCTTATTAAAAGAGAAGAACCTCCAGACAGAATAAGAAATACAGTTCAGCCCTGGCTGGTGTGGCTCAGTGGATTGAGTGCAGGCCTGCGAATCAAAGGTTTGCTGGTTTGATTCCCGGCCTAGGGCACATGCCTGGGTCCCCAGTAGGGGGCGCTTGAGAGGCAACCACACATTGATGTTTCTCTCCCTCTCTGTCTGTCTCCCTCCCTTCTCCTCTCTAAAAATAAATAAATAAAATCTTTTTTAAAAGAAAAGAAAAGAAATAAAGCTCAGCCTATACCCAAGAGACATATCTAAAACAGAGAGTTTGAAAGCAAAAACATGAAAACGGTATGTCAGGCAAATTCTATCCAAAATGATTATCATATAAAGTACAGTATAAGAAAAAAGCGTTATGAAAGATAAAAGAGTGTCACTTCCTAATGATAAAAGGTTTAATTCAACAGAAGATACACCAGTATGAAATATATGTGCATAGAATAACATGGCCCCAAAATATATTAAACAAAAATTTTGGAAGTACAAAAACAAAGAGTTCTATAATTATAGTAGATTATAGTACACCTCTCTATGAATTCAGCGATCACCAAGGGAAACAGATGTTTTAAACTCTAGGTTGTACTATTATGATCCAATGGACGTATTTCACACCCTGCACTTGTTACTACAGAGTGTGCATTCTTTTCAAGTACACTGCGACATTTTTCAAAACCCGAGCAAATTCTGAGGCCCCAGAGGAAGCTCAGGTGTCAGGCACTTGGGTCATAACGGAGCAAGAGCAGAGAAAAAGGTTTCTCTGGACCTGGGTGTGCAATAATGGGGACACGAGCAATTCTAGGACATTCCGATGCAGGAAGTGAGAGCGGGCGTGGGGCAGAGGGGAAACAACAGACTGGGTCTGTGATCTTCTGGGAAAAACTCCCCTCTCTCAAATGGTAACAATGAGGAAGTAAGGGGAGGTCAGAAGAAGCAGCAAGGATGGGAACACACTGTGGAGGAGAGTCGGGTTTGACCGCATACCCACTGCTGCCCATATAGTTCGCTGCCTGTGTTCGGTCTCGATTAATTCTCCTTTTATTTTGTTTTTTAAGAGTTTACTTATTTATTTTTAGAGAGAGGAAGAGGGAGGCAGGAAGTGGGAATGAAACATTGATTGAGAGACAAACATCAATCGGTTGCCTCTTGTACCTGCCCCGACCGGGACCTAATCCACAAGCCAGGCATGTGCCCTGATCAGGTATAGAACCAGTGACCTTTCATTTTGTGGGGCGATGCCCAACCAACTGAGCCACATTGGTCCGGCCCAATTCTCCTTTTAATGTGCCGTGTAAAGTCTGGGAACAGACCTAGGTTATAGCGTTCTGGATCTCAGAAACTCAGACCTGAAGGACTCCGGTCATTTTTACAGACTCTTCCCCGCCATCTTTTCCTCTACTGCAGGAAATGGGTTGGGGATGCAGGTGGGAAAAAAGGGAGGTTAGAGAAGTGGAAGAGTCAGAAGGCAAGACTTTGAGTGTTAGGTGTGATCTAAAGGGTGAGAGATATTGGGGTAAAGATCAAGGACTGAATTACTACATGGACTATGTCTCCACATACTTCCTTACTGGGTTGGGTAGCCCCAGCTCCAGGCATGAATTCAGCACCAAATTCAGCGTGAGATTCAGCCTCAACTGCTGCCTCAAACTTTTATCTCAGGCCCCGTCTTAGCTACAACCCTACTCCAAACTGAAACTCCAAACCTCGGTCTCAGATTAAGTCCCCTGATCAGTTCAACCACATCCCCCGACTCAGCCCCACTTAGCAGTATGTGCACTGGCAATACTTTCAGCTCTCGGAGAATCACAGGTTGTTGGGACGTTTCGGTGAGTTCTGAGGGGAGCCATTCCAGCTGTAAAGATCCGCTCTGAGCTGAGGGTGTTCATCAAGGGGCTGACAGGGCTCATTCATCGATGTGTCTGTAGCCAGGGCAAGGCCTGGCTCAGCCGACCAAGAGCCAAGGGCAAAAGGTCCATACGCCCTCAGAAGGTCTCAGTTCTGCCAGGGGTACCGGATCCGAATGAAAGAAGATTGCAGTACAATTTTCTCTGCCATCATGGTCAATAATCTGCCGGTGGTGTTGGGCGAGGATTTGCAAAGAGAAGGAATAACACTGCATGAGGTAACTTCCTTAGCCGGGAGACCCGAGACACCATCGACACCAAATGCTGTGTTTTTCCGAGTCGAGCGGGAGGCACCAGTAACACAGCCTCGGGCCCGCGGTCGGGAAGACCGGGGCTCCAGTGCAGTGTGACCTCTGGCAAGTTACTTGGCCTCCCTGAATCTTGGTTTTCTTCACTCAGAAATGGAAATAGCACTTGAAATACACATTTTCTTTAACCTCTGATCAGATCTCCTTTTCTTCATTTCCTTTCTCTCCTTCTTTAAAATCTGCTCATCCTTCAAATACCGATTTAAAGATCACTTCTTCAGGGTAGGCTGCCCTGTCCCCTGTAGAATAAGAAATGCTCTCCCCACAAGTTACCAATGTCTCTGTAACTCTGGATTTCCCTCTTTGGGTTGTCAGCTATTTGCGATCACTCGTTAAAACGCGTCCTCCCTCATGGACAAAGGCCCAGGAGGGAGGGACTGATGGGGGACTCAAAAGTTGGAAAATTTTCGTCTAAGGTAACAGTTAATAAGCTTAATAATTAATGCATGTGAAAAGCTGTTGTTTCAGGAACTGCAGGTATGGCCCGCCCTGACCCCAGGAGACCACGGCGTTTGACCTTTGGGCTCCACAAGAGACCATAAGCAATCAAGGTGGTGTTCCAGGGAGAGACCCCCTGGGCACAGCCAGCCACCAACGGCGAGAACGCTGCAGTTTTCTTTTAATCTAATTTTCCCTGAATTCCAAACCCCTCACCATACTTTGTTCTCTGTTATAAAAAGGCTGGCTTGAAAGGAAATGTAGGATTGTCCGTTAAGGTACAGACCTGCTGTCTTCGCAGATAGCTGGCCAGCTGAATAAAGCGCCCATAACGATGCAATCCCTATCTCTGCTTATTGGTTTGGTAGGTGACAGGCAGCTGGAACGTTGGCTTTTCCAGTTTCAGGACCACACCTGCCCCTTCACTGAGGTAGTCTCAGCTCCTGGGGTGGAGTGGAGGACGGAGGAAGGAGATGCCCCAAGGAGCAAACATGATATTTCAGTCACGGAAATAAGACATCTAAAAATAACATTTTACTCAGTTCTCTATAACTGACCCTGGCAACACTCTGGAGCATATTATGATTCTATAACACGATGCATGGCTTTTTAACTTCATGCCTTGGCATTTGAAAAATACTGGTTCACTGTATTATGGCAACCTTTACAACTGTTGCTTTTGAATAACAGTAATTAATCTGACCATGTTCTCTCAAGTGGAAATGACGTTCTGTAAAATAAAAATTCAGCTTACGAGGCTTCCAGTCAAGACGGTGACGTAGGCAGACATGGCTCACCTCTGTGCACACCCACATCAAAATTCCAGCTAAAATATAGAACAACTGTCACTCGGGAACATCAGAAATAGAGTTGAATGGAAGTCTGACAACTATGGAATTGAAGAAACCACATCCATCCAGACTGGTAGGAGGGGCACAGACAGGGAATGGGCTGGCCCCACACCCACGTGGATGAAAATTCGGGAGGGATATCTCAGGAGTAAGGAGTCCTAGACCCACACCAGGTCCCCCAGCCTAGGATTCCAGTGCCAGGAAGATAAGTCCCCACAATTTCTGGCTGTGAAAACCAGCAGGGGTTGAGACAAGGAGGATGCTGCTGAAGCCCTACGTAGTTCCTTGTGTGGAACTGACACACAGACTCACCTACTCAGGTTCTCTCCCTCTAAACTCCAGCACCAGGGTGGCAGCTTGAAGGGAACCAGCGGTATCCTGGGAGAGACTGAAGTGTCTGACATTGGGGTGAACAGAGACCATTTTCCCTTTGCTGAGCCCTCGCCTCACAGAGCCAGTAGGCTGGTGCCATACCTGAGACTCCATCAACCTGGCTGTCACTGTGTTGAGCTTTGTAAGTTCTTTCTAAATTTTGGATATTAACCCTTTATTAGCTGTATCGGCAAAAATGTTCTCCCATTCTGTGAGTTGTCTTTTCATTTTGTTGATAGTTTCCTTGACATGAAAAAACTTTAGTTTGATGTAGTCCCATTTGTTTATTTTTTCTTTTGTCTCCCTTGCTTGGGGAGATATGTCAGATAAAATACTGTTATGAGCAATGTCTGAGATTTTACTGCCTATGTTTTCTTCTAGGATTTTTATGGTTTCAGGTCTAATATTTAAGTCTTTGATCCATTTTGAATTTATTCTTGTGTGCAGTGTAAGATGGTAGTCTAGTTTCATTTTCTGCATGTATCTGTCCAATTTCCCCAGCACCATTTATTGAACGAACTATCTTGAGCCCATTTTATGTGCTTGCTTCCTCTGTCAAATATTAATTGACTATAAAGGTGTGGGTTTATTCTGTCCTGTCTATTCTGTTCTATTGATCTATGCATCTGTTTTTATGCCAGTGCCATGCTGTTTTGATTACGATGGGCTTATAGTATAGTTTGATATTAGGTAACATGATTCCTCCAACTTTGTTCCTCTTTCTCAGGATTGCTGTTGCTATGCGGGGCCTTTTGTGCGTCCATATAAACAAGATTGACAAACCTCTAACCAGACTCATCACAGAAAAAAAGAGAGAGGACTCAAATAAATAAAATCAGAAGCAAAAGAGGAGAAATAACAACTGGCACCAAAGAAATACAAATCGCTGTAAGGAAATATTATGAACAGGACTTCTGGCCAAGGTGGAGGCACAGCCAGATACACTTTGCCTCCTCGCACAACCAAAAGAAGGACAACAACAAATTTAAAAACAAAAAACAACCAGAACTGCCAGAAAATCGAACTGTATGGAAGTCCAACAACCAAGGAGTTAGAGAAGAAACATTCATTCAGACTGGTAGGAGGGGTGGAGATGGGCTGCCAGGTGAGAGGATGCCCGGTAAGGCAGGAGCACTGGGAAGGTGAGACAGTGGCAAGTGGTCCCACATTTGTGTGCGGATAAACTGGGAGGAACAACAGGGGAGCAAGACAGACCATGCAACCCAGGGTTCCAGCATGAGAAAAGAAAGCCTCAAAATCTCTGGCTGTAAAAACCTGTGGGTGTTGTGGTGGTGGGAGAAACTCCCAGCTTCACAGGAGTGTTCATTGGAGAGACCCACAGGGACCTAGACCTTACACAAACCCACCCACCCGGGAATCAGCACCAGAAGGGCCCAATTTGCTTGTGGGAAGCAGGGAAAGTGACTGAAAGCCTGTTGAGAGCAGAGCAACTGTCATTGTTCCCTCTCTGACTCCTCCCCCACATACAGCGCTGCAAGGCAGTGACATGGGTTGCCCCACCGTGGCGCATACCTAAGGCTCCACCCCTTACAACATAACAGGTGCGCTGAGACAAAGAAATATGACCCAAATGTAAGAACAGATCAAAACTCCAAAAATAGAACTAAGTGATGAAGAGATAGTCAACCTATCACATGCAGAGTTCAAAACACTGGTAATCAGGATGCTCACAGAAATGGTTGAGTACGGTCATAAAATAGAGGAAAAAGTGAAGGCTATGCAAAGTGAAATAAAGCAAAATATACAGGGAACCAACAGTGAAGGGAAGGAAACTGGGACTCGAATCCCAGTTTCCCATGATTTGGAACAGAAGGAAGAAAACATTCAACCAGAACAGAATGAAGAAACAAGAATTCAGAAAAATGAGGAGAGGCTTAGGAACCTCCAGGACAACTTTAAACGTTCCAACATCCAAATCATAGGGATGCCAGAAGGAAAAGAAGAGGAGTAACAAATTGAAAACTTATTTGAAAAAATAATGAAGGAGAGCTTTCCCAATCTGGCAAAGGAAATAGACTTCCAGGAAGTCCAGGAAGCTCAGAGAGTCCCAAAGAAGTTGGACCCAAGGAAGCACACACCGAGGCACATCATAACTACATTACCCAAGATTAAAGATAAGAAGAGAGTCTGAAAAGCAGCAAGAGAGAAGGAGACAGTTACCTACAAAGGAGTTCCCATAAGTCTATCAGCTGATTTCTCAAAAGAAACCTTACAGGCAAGAAGGGGCTGGAAAGAAGTATTCCATGAAAGTCATGAAAGGCAAGGACCTACATCCAAGAATACTCTACTCAGCCAAGCTATCATTTAGAATGGAGGGGCAGAAAAAGTACTTCTCAGATAAAGTTAAAGGAGTTCATCATCACCAAGCCCTTACTATATGAAATGTTAAAGGGACTTACCTTAGAAAAAGAAGATCAAAACTAGGAACTAAGATCAAAACTAGTAAAATGACAACAAACTCACAACTATCAAAGACTGAACCTAACAAAACAAAAACACACACAAAAACAAACTACGCAAACAACCAGAATGGGAACAGAATCACAGAAATGGAGATCACATGGAGGGCTTTCAGTGGGGAGGGGCAGGGGAGAGAAAAGGGGAAAGTTACAGGGAACAAGAAGCATAATTGATAGGCACAAAATAGACAGAGGGAGGTTAAAAATAGTATAGGAAAGGAAGAAGCCAAAGAACGTATATGTACGACCCACAGGCATGAACTAAATGGGGGATGCTGCGTGGGGAGATGCAAGGTAGAGGGAAATAAAGGGGAAAAATGGGACAACTGTAATAGCATAATCAATAAAGTATATTTAAAAATAAATGAAGAGATAAAAATAAAAATTTAAAAATGGCAATAAATTCACAACTATCAACGATGGAATATAAAAAACAAACTAAACAAACACGCAGAACAAAAACAGAATCATAAGTACAGAGATCACATGGAGGGTTTATCAGCGGGGAGAGGGAGGGGAGAGAATGGAGGAAAAGGTACAGGGAATAAGAAGCTTAAATGGTAGGTACAAAATAGACAGGGGGAGGTTAAGAACAGTAGAGGAAAGGGAGAAGCCAAAGAACTTATATGCACGACCCATGAACATGAACTACCAGAGAGATTGCTGGAGGGAATGAGTGACCGGGTGGAGGAGGGCATAGGGGAAAAAATTGGGACAACTCTAATAGCATAGTCAATAAAATGTATTTGTTTAAAAGTTCTTGATTTCCCTATTTTGCTATGTGCACCCGTGTTTTTACTGGATAACCCATTTGGACGGGAGGAGGCGCTACAGAGGGTTTAAGTGCTGCTGCAGCAGGGCAAACACTAGCTGGCCCTCTTCTGTGGACGGCCTGTGTGTATCCTGTGCTACTTCTCTACTGGGCTTCCGATGTGTTTCTTTGTCTCTGGGCGTCTTCCTCCTGTCCCTCCACAGCCAGTGGCCTTGAAGGCAGACCTGTATGGCTGCATCGGATCGTTCCTTGCCACCTGGTTTCCAATGGGGTTCAACACGTGTTTCTTTAGTGATATTTTGTCTGTTCGATCTATCAATTACTAGGGAGATGTATTACAATCTCCTGTTATGAATACAGATTTGTTGATTTGTTCTTCCAAATTTTTTGTTTTGTATATTTCCTGGCCATCTTATTCCATGCACAAATATTTAATACCAGTGTATTTTCCTCTTAAATTAAACCTTTGACATTAGGAAGTGACCCTTTTTATCTTTAGTTAACACTTTTTGTTATCATAGGCACTTTAATGATAATTATTTTGGTTAGCATTTGCCTAACTTATCTTTTTTATGATTTTGCTTTCAAACTCTCTGTTTTAGTTGTGTCTCTTGGGCATATGGTCAGACTTTATTTCTTATTCTGTCTTGTCCTTTAGCAAGATAATTTAGTCGTTTGCATTTAATGTAACCAGCAACATATTTGGCTTTGGAACTAAACTTTTATTTTCTGCTTATTTTTATCTACCAGTTTTATTTCTTTTATTCTCCTTTCCTGCCGTCCTGTAGATTAACATTTTTTTCCCTTCATTTTTCCCCTCACTAAGTCTTTCCTTTGAAACACTGTCTTCACTCTGCTGTTTCAGACCTAGAAGTGTTATATGATTGGATCCTCTGTATCTGTGCTTCTCTAACCCTCCTCCTTTCTAACCTCGTGTATCTGTTTTCTTTTCTCCCTTTCATATTTATTTCATTCACCTTTCCCAAGAATTAGATTTTTCCTTTATTGGTCATATCTACACTTGTACATTCTAGTTCATTAATTCTTGCTTTATTAAAAATAAATTCCTTCATTCTATTTTGAGGGTTTATTTTGTTGTTTTTTTTTCAACTTTTCTGAGTTAAAGCCTAGCTTAATTCAGTTCAGCCTTTCTTACTTTTTTAATGCTCGCTCGATGGTATTTTTCACTGATGAGAGAGAGGGAAACATCGATGTGAGAGAGAAACATTGATTGGTTGCCTGCCATACACGCTATGACTGGGGATCAAACCCACAACCTCGATATGTACCCTGACCAGGAATCGAACCAGCAACATTTCAGTGTATGGGGCGATGTTCCCACCGACTGAGCCACCCAGTCAGGGCTTTTTAAAAAAAATAAATGTGTCAAAGGCTGTGCACAATTCCTCCTGAGAATTGCTTTAGACCATCCCGTAGTCTCAGTATGTAGTGCTCCCCTTGTCCCTTTCTGCTTCACTTGAGTTTTCTTTGACTTTCTTTTAATGTTATCTAGAAAGATGGTGAGAAAGGTGTGTGTTGTGCTTCCCTTCTGACTCTTACTTTTGTGTTCATGTCTGTGTTTCATCGTGGTCAGAGCATTACTTCTTTGTGGAATTAGCTGGGGACTGACTTGTGGCTAATACTTTGTCAGTTTTTGTTGATAAACCCTTAAGTTGCCTGTAGTCCTGGTAACTCCTGTCCAGGGTTGTGGATTGTATTTTTCTGGGGTCTTTCCCTCCAAGGGACTGGCTTTCCTTACATGTTTGGTTACTCTTGGCTGTGGCCTCAACTTTTTTGTTTTAATTTTTTTTTCCATTTCCATTGACATACAATATTATTTTAGTTTTATATGCATATCCTAGTGAGTAGACATTTATGTGACTTACGAAGTGATCGTCCTGATAAATTAGTGCCCATCTCAAACCATACATAGTTATTGCAGTATTATTGACTATATTCCCTATGCTGTACTTCATGTCCCCGTGATTATTTCATGGCTACCAGTTTGTACTCCTTCATCCCTCCCCCTTTGCACCCGTTCCCCCAATACATCTGAAAACCATCAAAATGTTCTCTGTATTTATGAGTTTGTTCCTGTTTCATTTGCGTATTTTATTTTTAGATTCCACACATCAGCAAGGTCATATGGCATTTGTCTTTCTCTGTCTGACTTACTTCGCTCAGCACAATGCCCTCCAGGTCCATCCATATTGTTGCCGATGGCAACATTTCATTCCCTTTACGGCTGAGTAATAGTTCATTGTGTATATTACCATCTCTTCTTTACCCACTCATCTCTTGATGGACACTTAGGCTGCTTCCATATCCTGGCCATTGTAAATAATGCTGCAATGAACATAAGCACACATATGCCTTTTCAAATTAGTGTTATGGGCTTCTGTGGAGAAATACGCAAGGGTGCAATTGCTGGGTCCTTCTTTGTCTCTTGTTACGGCCTTTGTCTTAAAGTCTATTGTGTCTGATATAAGTATTGCTACCCCAGCTTTCTTTTCTATTTCATCTCCTGAAATACCTTTTCCCATCCCTTTACTTCCAGCCTGTGTGTGTCCTTTGATCTGAAGTGAATGTAGGTTGTGTATGTAAGGGTCTCCTTTTCTTATTGATCCAGCCACCCTGTTTCTTTTGAATGAATCATTTAATCCATTTACATTTAAAGTAATTATTAATAATTATGTAGTTGTAGCCATTGTATTATCACATTTTTACCTTTTTTCTTCTTTTTAACATTTAATTGAATTTATTGGGGTGACATTGGTTAATAAAATTTTATAGGTTTCAGGAATACAAGTCAAGTCTCCTTCCATTACCATTTAAAGAAGCCCTTTAAACATTTCTTGTAATACTGTTTTGGTGTTGATGAACTCCTTTAGCTTTTTTTTTGTGTGTGTGTGTAGGAACTCCTTTATCTGTCCTTTGATACTGAATGATAGTTTTGCTGGGTAGAACAATCTTGGTGGTTGATCCTTACTTTTCATCACTTTGAATATTTTGTGCCAGTCTCTCCTGGCCTGCAAAATTTCCATTGAGAAATTGGCTGACAGTCTTATGGGCACACCCTTATAGGTAATTAACTGATTTTCTCTTTCTGTCTTAAAGATTCTTTCCTTGTTTTTAAACTTTGGCATTTTAATCATGATATGTCTTGGTGTGGGCCTCTTCGGGTTCATCTTGCTTGGGACTCTGCACTTAGTGGGCTTGTGTATCTATTTTCTGTGCCAGGTTAGGGGAGTTTTCCTCTATTATTTTATCAAATAGCTTTTCAGTTCCGTGCTCTCCCCCTCCTCCTTTCAGCACCGTGATGATACCAATGTTGGTAGGCCCGATGGTGTTCCACAGGTTCCTTAAAATCTTATTTTTTGGATTTCTTTTTCTGTTCTGATTGGGTCTTTTCTGCTACCTTGTCTTCCAAATTTCTTCCAAATACCCTGCTTCATCTAATCTACTATTGACTCCCTCTAACGAAGTCTTCATTTCAGTTACTGTATTCTTCATTTATGACTGGTTCTTTCTTATGTTTTGATCTCGATTTTTAGTTTTCCGCTTTCTTTGTGGGAGTTCTCACTGCGATCCCTGAGTATCCCTATAACCAGTGTTGTGAACTTCTACCTCTAGAAGATTGCTTATCTTCATTTAGTTTAGCTCTTTTTCTAAAGTTTTGTTCTTTTCTTTCATTTGGGACAGGTTTTTTGTCTCCTCATCTTAGCTTCTGCCCTGTGTATTTCTACATCTTAGGCAGAACTGCTGCATCTCCCCATCTAGGCCGAGTGGCCTTACACAGCAGTTGTCCTGTGGAGCCCAGTGGTACAGCCTCCCAGGTCACCCAAGCCAAGTTGTCCAGGGTCACCCCCCAAGCACGTAAGCTGTGTGTGCCCTTATTTATACTTGAGTTTTGATTGCTGTTAGCACATCTGTGGGAGGGATTTTACCCTCAGGCCTACCAGCAGCCGTTACTAGCCAGAGCTACAGAAGAAGACTTGTTGTGCAGGGAGCAAATTCCATAGAGCAAGACTTGCTCCAGTGGGGCTCTGGTGCCCACTGAGTCCTACCTTTGAATGTGTTGCTCATGGAGGTGATTGGATGGTGCCCCAATGTGGGCTGAAGCTGGACACCAGGTGGTCTGGCTCAGGGACTTCCCTGGAGGTACAGGCAAAGGTCGGTCGCCCCATATGCCTGGCCCAGGGCCATTTAGCCTAGCTACAAATTGGTCTGCAAATGGCTGCCACTTGAGCTAGGCTTGCAGGACCCTGGAAGAGGCCAAGCTGCCAGCCAAGGCCTTCTGCCGCTACTGCCAGGCCTGGGGCTGCTTTAGCAAGAGGTACCGGACATGTCCAGGCCAGCCGTTGTGTGTTTGGGTTTGTGAACCTTTGAGAGATTTTAGGCAAGTCCATGGCATGAGCCAAGATTGACTTCGGCTTTGATTCACTGTCTTTGTTGCCTG
>PVJD01018955.1:0-12964 GCA_004026545.1 Mormoops blainvillei | reverse complement strand
AAGCTACTAGCATTTGCAACAGCATGAATGGAACTGGAAAGCATTATGCTAAGTGAAATAAACCAAGTGGTGAAAGACAGATGCCATATGATCTCACCTATAAGTGGAACCTAATCAATAAAAGAAACAAGTAAGCAAAACATAACTAGCAACATTGAAATAAAAAACTGACAGTAACCAGAGGGGAGGTGGGAGGGGGATACCAGGGGGAAAGGAGTGGAAGGGTCATCAAGGAACATGCATAAAGGACCCATCAACAAAGCCAAATGGGGGAAGGACTCAGGGTGGGAGGTGGAGATGGGTGGGGCTGGGGCAAGTGGTGGTGGGAAAATGGTGACAAAGAAAAAGACAAGACAGGGAGAGGCTAAGAATAATATAGGAAATTGAGAAGCGAAAAATGTGATATGTACAATCCAGACACATGAACTAAGTGGGATGGGGATGATGGAATGTGGTGCAGGGCAGAGGGTATAAAGGGGAGAAAAAATGGGGCAATTGTAATAGCATAATCAATAAAACACATATTAAAAGAAAAAAGTTAGTTTTTACATCTAGATCACATGTTGCCCAGAAGTAGAAAAGTTTGACTCTCACCAGCAAACTGTAGTAGCAATAGAAACAACCAAGGATCAAAGGCTTTAATTTTGTGATAATCTGGTTTCTTTCAGCCAAACATTTTCATGTATAAAATATTTATTTCATGATATTAATAACAAAACATAGAGTTCATCTATTGTTAGTTAAAACACAAAGTACCTTCAGGATTTTGTAAAGTTTTATAAGCCCAGACACAAAACACTGGCTTATCCTGGTATTTCCAATCTGAGCTTTTCTGAATCTGCTTATGGGTTCTTTGATATTAATGTGACTTGTCTGGAAGCTGAACTTCAAAGAGAAGCCAATGTCATTAGGAAAAAAATATTTTTTTTCTTTTTCCCCCATCTTATGATCAAGTAAACTTTTGATCTCAGCTCTGAATAGAAAAAAAAAAAAAAAGGTGTGTGTTTAAACTTTTTTCTCTTTAAAGAAAGATTGAAGGAAGACATCAAAGAACCTGTCATATAAGGCATAGTACCTTGAGTTGAAGGTGTGATTTCTACAGTCCTCAGTTCAGCCCTCAGGGATACATACGAGCTGAGCAAAAGTAGGTTTATAGTTGTAAATATGCAGAACAGTTTATTCTCCTATTATTATTTATTAAATATTTGTACTATTTTTCATACAAATAACTGTAAGCCTACTTTTGCCTCATTCTGTATACATATATCTCCAGATGGATACTGGACTGCCTTAGATCTAATCATTTCTTGAAAATAAAAGCAGATTTGCAAATACAGCACACAGGGAGTAGAATTTAAAGCACCCAGTGCCACTACACAAACTATCAATATTGATTTAAATTGTGTTTCTTCTATGAAACATAGCATCGGTGTCTTGTTTGTCTGTGCTTTCCTCCTTCCATAGAAAAAGAAAATCGAGTCTAGAAAATCCAGTGTTAACATTACAACTTCAGTAATATCAGGAAATATATTTAATCTATTTTGGTTCTGAATTACCAGCTCCAGTAAGAAAGGGATAGAATAGAAGAGAGAGAGAGAGGAAAAATACTCATAAAATTACCCAGCAACCAGATTTGTGTATGTGGGGATTTTTGGAAAACCTAAAGATGTAGCAAGTCTGAATTATGTAAAAAGTTTTACTTAAGAATCTATCATTAGTCTATTAGATTCAGAACACTACCCTTCTCCAAGTTTAACTTTGAATTTTTATTCATTTCTTCCTTTTTGAGAAGAAACTTGATCTCACCTCGTATCAGCTCCCTAAGCATATACAGATGCCTCATCCTATTCTGACCATCTGTTGCCTAAACCACAGCAGTAGCCATTACTAAAAATGCACCCAAATGTTCCAAATATGTATTTGAATCTTTTTTAAATTAAAAAATGTGTAAAAGAAGGAAAAATAGATTTCTTAATCTTTGCCTGTATTCCGTTTACTAAAACTTTAAAAAATTCCCTTTACTAAGTACAAATATATTCCTTAATCTCTGCCTGTGTTCTCTTTCCCGTGCAGCTAATAATCATCTGTAGCAATTCAAACTTGTAACTTTCTACATCCAGTTTCTTTTCTCACTCTACGGAACTCTATAAAGGAAGCCCTCATATTGTAACAAATAAATGCTAATAAATGAGTGACAGGAACACTCATTGTCTGTCTGCGCAATAGACAGTCTAGAATCACTAAGTGCTATCCTTTCTGTTTCCTCACTTGGTCAAGTTTAACACACATCTGAGCAATTTCATTTTTAACTGCAAAACCATCGGCAACATTAACAGAATTTTTGCCACACAATAGTGAAAGCTTGGGACTTTACCATTGATATGTTAACTAAAGACTCAATAACTGAGTAGTAAGAGAGTAAAGAGATATCATTTATATGAATTGAAATGGAAAATATAGCTATGAAAAAGATGGCAAGATCCCAGTAGGCTGAATTGAAAGAACATATTTAGTCAAAGTGATCTGTAACTAAAGTATTAAGAGGAAGGGAAGGTTAAAGTAATTAATAACAATAAGTATATTTTAAGCTGGGAAGCCTTAGAAACTGTGCATTATGATTGGTAGAGACTTTTTTCTTTTTAACTCTGACCAAGGCAAGGCTTGGGTTGCATTATAGACATATATCAAAGCTTGATTAAAAATCCTTCCCCCTCTCCTTATTTAAAATATGTAAATTTAAAGATACTTTCTTTTTTTATTCTTCAGCACAATTTTCCAATGTCACTTTTAAATTTCTTCACACTTTAGAAATTGTGCTTGTTCTTAAAGAATTCTTCTATAGGAGATTTCCAGGATTTAAACACATAGTATTAAAAAAGCATTAGAATCCAAGCAATAGAATTATTAAGATTTTTATAATGAGGTTTCTAAGAAAAATTAACAGAAATGATACAATACAAAAACATAAGATTTTACTGTATAAAAACATATTAAAAATGCACTCAAACTAATTTTGTATTTTTTAGTCATTGTTCTGAACAACTTTTTATAGTTCATAGGCAGTTTGAATACAGGCGACCAAGTCCCTGCATTCAACTTCAAGCAGTAGGCGATAAAAAATATTACATTCAAATTAATATTGATCTAAGTCAGTTTTCTCATTTTTATCTATTTTGGCACATTTACAGTTACCATTTATCATAAGTCCTAGCTTAGGCATGTTGATATAGAGAAATTTAGCACTTACGACTTCCCAGACTATTCTAATTAAAGTGGCACCCTTCTCCCACTTCTCCCAATGTCAACACATAATTCATTTCTTCATAAATTTTATGGTTACATGAAATCATCTTATTTATTTCTTTCTTTACATGAAGGCCAGAACCTCTTTGATTTTCCACTCATTCTCTCATATCTAACAAAGTACATAGCTCAAAGAAATTTTTTTAATGAACATACTTAAAACCAATTAATAATGAATAAATGTATGAATAAAGAAATAGTCACTGAATTAACCTATGAAACATAATTAAAACAAATTGAGATTTAGGTACATTAAGAAGCCATAGCTAGTTTAACTTTCAACATTATTTCATACAAAATGTTGACTTGTGACTTAACAACATTTGCCAAATCACAACATTCCAATATGTCAGTCTGTGTTTCCCTTTCCATGCCATAGTTTCTGGACCCATGTTCAATTTACTACATTTTCTTCCAACCATATACTTTATTATCTATCACACTTTGCATTATTTCTGTTTCTATTACCTTTGTTCATGAATTTGTTTCTGCTCTTGACCATTTGGAGCTACAGGATATAAAACAATAATCATGTAAATTCATTTATTTTAAAAGTATGCTATTGTTCTTATCTTTAGCTTCAGTTTTGCAGAGTATGGTTAATCAATGCCAGTTTCTCTAGAACTATATTTTGTATCATACTATTATGGCCCAAAACTGTGCCTACAAAACAGAGAAAAGCATATATTTAAAAAGGGAATTAGAGAAAAATGTGTTACAAAGATGAAATCCCTTTGGTCATATATCTCATTCATATTTTTTTCCTTCTTACATTAAGGCTTTCTTCCTCTGCCCCTATATTCTCTTCTATATTAATTTACCTTCCCTGTATTTATATAAGAGTTTTCCCTTCTGGCCTGTTAATAGGATGCTCAATCATGCTACAAACTTGTATCTTATTAGCCTGAAAGAATCAATTCATTTCTCTAAGGACCTATTTTGCTCCTAGGAAGTAACATAGTCTCTTGGAAGATGTGTGATTAAAAACAAATAACAAAACAAAAACTTTGTTTTTTTATTAAATCACATTTTTCTCCAATAGTATAAATGATATAATTAAAAACCATAACTTTTGAGCCATGAAAATAACAGTAATCTATATTTCCCATTAAACTTTGTTTAACCTTGGATTCAAGGAACTCTAACTTTGAAAAAATGGTGGATCACAAGGTCTGCTCTTGCCACATAGTTGTACAATTTGTGAACTTGAACATTACATCCTCTCAACATGCTCCTCTCCTAAATACAATACAGAGGAAATAATGAAAACAAGGTCAAGTTCACAGATATCACCAATTTAAAAAATAAAAAAATAAAATTACCCTTCATTTATAATCCTTTCAGAAAGGAATCATGGTGAAGTAGAGCAATTACAGAGCTTTTTGATATTTATGTTGAAGAATATCTAGGATAGGTGTCAGAATTAGAAGATACAAGTTTAAGCAAATATCAACCCTTTTATGATACATGGCCCAGTGACTCCCAATCAATGCTTTGGTGTTAAAATATTAAATTTCTGTGATATTAACTACAAAATGAAGTTATTCTAGAATGCAAAGGTGGATTTTGCAGGGCATGGGGTGACCATATGAAATTTTATGAAAATAGACCAGACCACGTGATTATTTAATTCTTATAGCTTGGTCTGTTAGGCCCAGACATATATATATATATATATATATATATATATATATATATATATATATATATATATTTGAAAAATATATATAATATGTTTATTTAGTTGAAATTGCAGAAACAATTATAAAGGACTGGTAAGTAGCTAATGTAAGAGTTATGGAATGTCAAAGATGGGTATACAGAACTAAAATTAAATTCCAACACTCTGTCCTAGGTTCTTTACCTGCGAGATTCATATAAGGTAACATAACTATAGCATTTATCACAGTGCTTGGAAATAGTTAATGAGCAATAAGTAATAAATTATAATTTTTAATTTTTAAACAAAATTTTTATAAGTTCCTATATTATGTTGTTATGCCCAAGTATCTTTCCAGATGCTCAGGTACATTAGCAAACAACAAGAACAACAACAGAAAAAACAACAAACCCAAACATGATGTCTTAGAACTCACATTCTGGTAAGATCAAAGAGATAAAAAATATTTTTAAAAATAGACAGATAGATGGATAGACAGATAGTTTTGAGTGTAAGTTTATGTGTACATATGTGTATGCTATATTAGGTGACCGGTGTTACAGCAAGGATGTCTTGCAATTTTAAATTGTACTAAGAAAATTTGTCATTGTGAATTTGACAATTGAACAAAATGAACCACATAGCTATCTAGGGGAAATATTTCAGGCCCTGAAAAGAGAGCATGTTTTGAGCAACAAAGTACCAGAATTTTGGGCTGAAGGAGAGAGTAATGGCTAATGAGGTTATCAAATTGAGATCAGTCCACATAGAAATTTGTAGGACAATGTAAAGACTTCACTTTGTTGAGTTGCAAAGCCATTGTGAAGATGTAATCAGAACAGTGATACAATAGCATAAAATTAAAAAAAAAAAACACTTTGGATTGAGTTTTTGTTTTTCGAATAGTTTCTGAAGGAAAGAGGGAAAGCAGTGAGATTAAAAGACATTGAAATAATTTGTGTGAACTATGATGATGACTTGGAGCATGTTATTACAATGGAGATGGTATAATGCAGTAGACTCTGGATATAGTTTGAAAACAAAGATGACAGGGTTGCTGATGTGGGCATAAGAATAACAATGTATAAGTGAGAAAGAGAGAGAAGTCAAGACTGACACAAGTATAGGAACTGAGCAACTGGAAGAATGGAAACTATTGTGGTTAGAGCAGGTTTGAGAAAGTAATACTTGGAGTTCAGTATTGGACATTATTTGTTTCGAATATCTAGGTGGAGGTATCAAGTTTATAACTGGATACATGGATTTAGATATTTTCAGGGAAGTCAGGATGGGATATTTAGATATCTGGAGAGTATTTAATTTTAAGGGCCTGGATGAGATCTTCAAGTTAGAAAAAATTGGAAGAGAAAAGAGATATAAGGGTGAACAACAATAAAAAAAAAAGATATATAAAAGATCACATCAATTGGGAACTCCCAACATTGAGAAGTCAAGGGTATGAACATGTTCTACAAAAGGGCTTGGCATTTTCAGCAGAGTAGTGAGGGGCAAAGTCTCAGTGAAGTGGTTTCAAGAAAAAAGAACAAAAATGAATTGCAACAGGTCTGTATGCAAAACTCTCTCAAGGAAATTTGTATAAAAAGGCAGTAGTTATAATGAGATGTTGCTCAAGAGAAGGTTTTGTTTTGTGAAAGAGGAAATGTGTCCTTGCCAGGTAGTTCAGTTGGTTAGAACTTCATCCCCATTTGTCCAGATTGTGGGTTCCACCCTGGTTCAGGGCACAAACAAGAATCACCCCATGAATGCATTAAGTGGAACAACAAATCAATGTCTCTCTCTCTCTCTCTCTCTCTCTCTCCCCCTCTCTCTCTGTTTCTTTTTCTTCCTCTTTCTAAAATTAGAAAATGAAAAAATAAAGAGTAAATGTATAGCATTATTATATGCCAAGGGGAATGGTTGAAAGTAGGAAAGAGAAATGACAATGAATAGGGGTAAAAATAGATAGAATTCTCACCTTGTGAGAGAGCTGGGAATTTTATGCTCAAGTAAAGGGGGTTGTTTTTAAAAAAAGAGTACAGACTTTTCATCCATGACAATAGACAGGAACATGGGGTATATGGTTTATGCCTGGGGTAATGAAATGCCATTTGTGATTGCTTCATTTCCCAGAAGTGAAATCATCAGCTGAAGTGAGAATAGAGTAAAAAGCAGTTGGAGTAAGGAGTGAGGATGAGATGAAAAATAGCAGGCCTAGGGAAATGTAGAAGGTCTCTCTGGCAGCACTAAGGGCTCACTTGATGCTAATAGTCAAGAAATTAAAATTAAACCAGTAAACAGGACTGAAATTTTCTTCCACAGCACTTGACTTCAGGAATAGACAGAGAATTGGCTCTAGCTAACAATTGATAAGTACAAAACAAAGCATGGCTGTGACAAGGGAATTGATACTGCAAAATGCAGATTAAATTTTTCAACTGTGGAATTGAAGCTAGTTAAGGTGGGAAATGAGTACAAGAGAGAAATGAAGGTTACTGAAAAAGGAAAGGTTTTGATGAGCCCAAAAATACCAGGTTGGCAAAATGTCTGTATGGTTTTTTTAACAAAATAAAAGACACATTTCTCATTTTCATCAATAACTTTATTGATTTGGATATTTTGAGTCTGTCAGCTATCTCCCACTATTGGTTTCTAGTGAGTAGAGGCCAGGGTTGCTGCTAAACATCTTCCAATGCATAAGATAACCTCACAGCAAAGAATTATTTGGTCAAAATGTCAATAGTACCAAGAAACTTCACCAACTACCTTTGACATGTTGAATCTGTCACAGCACCTTCTCCATACACTACACAAATCTTTTTTTGCATTTCAGTTGCATTTTTACATTTCTTGAAATAATAAAACATAATACGCTAAATATGTTGCATATTTTCTTCCATCTTCAAAATTAAAATGGCTGCACAAAAATTAACCAATTTTGCTAATTTTTTAAATGCATTTTGATATGGCAACTGTCACAATACAAACTAACAAAATATGTTCTAATCAAGTTAAAGATAGCTAAGCACTACTAAAACTATGGTAAGGAAAAAAAAAATTTTTTTTTTGGCCAATCCAATAGTAAATTTGGAACCCTTTACAGGTAAGCTGGGATAGACAGAAGTATTTATGACTGAGTAATCATAAAACTGAATTTACAAAATTGTTAAAGAAAAGGAGGTCTCGTTACTTAGAAATCACATTATTTTTAAAAGCATCTATGTGTTTTTTAAAGCACCAAGAATTATGGCAGAAAGAGTTTTCAGTAAAATGATAATAAGTAATAATCTAAAACCTATATAGATGGAAGGAAAGCAGGCTGGATTAGAAAATGACTGCAAAAGGAGAAGTAACTAAATCCATTTTGAGAAACCATTTTATAACCGCCTAAATATCTATAATTTAAAAAGAGAGACTATAGCACTTGTCGATGTGAAGGAATGGAATTTCATGCATTGCAATGGGAATGGAAAATGATACAGCCACTTTGAAAATAGTTAGGCAGTTTCTTAAAATATTAAACAAATTTACCATATTATCAAGCAATTCTACAGCTAGATTTCTACCCATGAGAAATGACAATATATGTTCACAAAAAAAAAAGACTTAAAAGCAAACCTAGATAGTAGAGTTATTTATAATAGCCAATATATAGAAACTATACAAATGCCCAGTAACTGCTAAATGGAACATTATTCATCAACAAAAAATAAAAAAATACTGATATGCAACAACATGTACAAAGCTGAACAACTTTTGATCATTGTAAGAATGCAGACAGAAAAGATCACGTATTATAATATTCCATTTTGGAGAAATGTCTATAACAGGAAAATCTATAGAAGGCAGAACACAGGTTAATGGTTGATTCAGGCTGGATTAGGGAAGGAGATTAATTATCAACAACCATGACTGATCTTATTGAACTGATAAAAATATTCTAAAACTGGATGATGGTAATGATTGCAAGGCACAGAAAATTTACTAAATGATTACCAAAAACCATTGAATTGTACACTTAAAATGGATGAATTTTATAGTATGAAAATTATACTAATTATTTTTTATAAAGATAGGTAAAGAGGTTTTTAAAAAGAATTTGTAGTAGTTTTATTTGGTGACATAGGATTCAAGGCTGACTTTTTTGTTTGTGTCTAGGCTGGGAAGAGGGAGAAAAAAAGGAGATTTTCATGGAAGCAGTAGTGAGAGAGGGACATCTTTGCCTTGCTTCTATCGAGTTCCATGATGTGAGAGGAAAAAAGTCAGTTTCCACTTAAGGGAATCCTTGTCCTCAAGGCAGAGAGCTAGGAGTCAGAGCAAGAAAGTAAAGAGCACATTCAGAGAAGAGGTTCAGAATATAATGAACTTTCCAATTGATTAGGAGTGTTTCTAAGGGCACAGGAGAAGGGTTTTAAGAGCTCAAAAGAATGAGAAATGGATTAGAAAAGGGCATACCTTGTACACAGCTTTAAGGAGTTGAGAATCAGCAATAACCTGAGAGATCTGCTTTACCTTGGCACATAATATACATCAATAAAAAGGGTATCATGAAGTGTGAAAGCTCTGAGATTTTACCCTGTTGGCAAGCTAACTAGTTATCCTGCCACCATTTCATAGATGCTGGCAGAAAGCATTAGATTCCTGTGTCAGAAACAAAGGGTTTCATTACTTTCAGTCCAACAAGCAGCACGCACTTTATGTTCATGCTGGTTTCTCTTGTTTCACAAGTCCCATGAGAGTGATGTAGAGTGATCCAGGTGGAAGCATCACATATAATGTGTTTGTATCAGAGATAAGGAACACAGAGTTTATGGAAGCCACATGTTTTATATTTGGCTACAGGTTAACATGCCTGGGCTTTGCTCTGGAAGAGACATTATTCTGGAATCTATATTGGACAATAAATGGGCTTGCTATGTGCTCAGAAAGTAACATAGTATTTATCTTTCAAGGCTGTTTTCATACAAGTGTCCTTGAAAAGGTAGTTTATAACAAAGACCATCAGAACCTCTACTCACAAGATGTTTAGAAATGCAAGACACCCATGGAGAATCTTTCAACAAAGGGCAAACTGAAATTCTTCTTTGTGGTCTCAATCAGATTATGATAGTAAGGCAGAAGACTATCACAGATCTATAGCGAATGGTAAAGAGTTCTGGCTAAAATAACAAGTTGGGGTCCCCTCTTCCCTGCTAAATGTATGGAAGTCAGAGCAAAAATCTTAGTGGAAATACCTATAGCTCTGAGCTGCTCTTCATTCCATACAAGTTACAAGTTTAACTGCCTCTCAGGTTAATGTAAAGATGGAAAAGGGTTAGACTATTGTTCAAAAATAGCTTCCTTTTCCTAAATTCCATGGGAAATGAAACTTCTTCATTCCTTTGATGATGGATTAGGCCTTATGATTTTCAATAACACACAAATGGGATGTTAATAGTCCTAAAATAAAAAAAAAAAGTGGACATTTGAGATGTGCTTGCACAACTGGTTTTGCTTTTTCACAGTCTCTACTCTCTCCATGGGAAGAACATTGGCAAGCCAGCTGAGGACAGACTAGATGAGCTAACTCCCAGAGTAGGTTTAAAAAAGTAGGTTTAGCTGAGATCAGAAAAGCCACCCAGGTTAGCTAGGCAGGTGAACCAACTGCCTGCAAATCTGCAAAGAAGTGAGAATAAATGACTTTTATTTAAGCTCTTGAATTTAGGGATGTTTTGGGCAATAGTTAATATCACACACACACACACACACACACACACACACACACTCACACAGAGCATGAGTACAGAAAAGGAATTTTGAATTTTGACTGTAGAAGTAGAGGTAGATATTTTTAGAATATGAAATACCAAAGGGAAGTGTTGCTTGCCATTGGAATGGCAGAAGTGTGCACATGATGTGCAGTCTGAGAATATGCATTCTAGGAAGGGTCTAGTAGTAAGTATATGTTCAGTGTTCCAAGTTCTTTCTTTTTTGTTATTTATATAACAATAAATGACTATTTATTGTGTAACTATTTCTTAATTATATTTTATTGATTGTGTTATTACAGCTCTCCCAATTTTTCTGCCTTGGTCTCCTCCACCCAGCAACCCCCACTCTCCCTCAGACAATCCTACACCATTGCTCACATCCATGGGTCATGTGTAGGCTCTTTGTCTACACCATTTCCTGCACTTTAACTTATATCCCCAGGGCTATACTGTAACTACCTATCTGTACTTATTAATCCCCTCACCTCTTCAACCAATTCCCATACCTCCCTCCCATTCTGGTAACCATCAAAATGTTCTCCATATCCATGATTGTGTCTCTGTTCTTCTTGTTTGCTTAGTTTGGTTTTTTTAAATTCAATTGATAGACGTGTATTTATTGTCAGTTTATTGTTCATTGTTCATAGTTTTGATTTTTTTTTTTTAATAAGTCCCTTTAACATTTCCTATAATAATGGTTTGGTGAGGATGAACTCCTTAAGTTTTTCTTGCTTGGGAAGCTCTTTAACTGCCCTTCCATTCTAAATGATATCTTTTCTGGGTAGAGCAATCTTGGTTATAGGGCCCTGCCTTTGATGACTCCGAATATTTATTGCCAATCTCTTTTAGCCTGCAAAGTTTCTTTTGAGAAATCAGTGGACAATCTTATGGGAACTCCCCTTTAGGTAACTACCTGCTTTCCTCTTGCTTCTTTTAAGATTCTCTTTTTATCTTTAACCTTTGGAATTTTAATTATAATGTGTATCAGAGTGATCCTCTTGCATCTGTTTTGTTTGGGACTCTGCTTTCTGGACTTGCATGTCTATTTCCTTCACCAAATTAAGGAAGTTTTCTTTCATTATATTTTTCAAATAGATTTCTAGTTAAATGCTCTTTCTCTTCTCCTTCTGGTAACCTTATTATGCAAATGTTGGAATGTTTGAAGTTTTCCCAAAGGCTGGTGATGCTATCTTCATTTTTTTGGATTCTTTTCCTTCTTGTTGTCCTGATTGGTGGTTGGTTTTGTTTTTGTTTTTTTGTTTGTTTGTTTTTGTTTATTTTGCTCTTTGGTGTTCTAAATCATTTATTTGATTCTCACCTTCATCCACTCTACTGTTGTTTTCATGTAAATTGTTCTTTATTTCAGTTAGTGATCCTTCACTTCTGACTGGACCTTTTTTATGCTGTTGAGGTCCTCACTAAGTTCCTTGAGCCTCCTTATAACCAGTGTTTTGAACTCTGCCTCTGCCATTGCTTATCTCCCTTTTGTTTAGTTCTTTCTCTGGAGTTTTCATCTTCTCTTTCATATGGGTCATGTTTCTTTGTCTCCTCATTTTGCCAGGTTCCCTGTGTTTGTTTCTATGTATTAGAAAACACTGTTATGACTCCTTGTCTAGGTAGCATAGCTTAATAGTGTAGGTATCCTTTAGGGTCCAGTAGTACAACCTCCCCTATTACCCAAGCTGGGCACTTGAGGTGCACACTGCATGTGGGCTGAGTACACCCTCTTCTTGTAGTTGAGCTTGATTGCTGTTGGCAAGTCAATGGTGGGGGGGATTGTCTTGGGCCAGTTAGCTGTAAGGATTGGCTATGATTACTGACCACCAACCACTGCCCTCTGTGGAGGATCAGGCATACAGGGGCAGGTTGGTGATGCTCCAACCTGGTCTGTAGCTGTCCACTGGGTGCACAGGCTCTGGGGTGTTCCAGGTGGTGCAGACCAAGGTCAGCCTTCACTTGTGTTCTGCCTGGGGCCACCCTGCATGAGCTATAAAGCAATTTGAGATGGCTGCTCCTTGTGCTCAGCTTGGAGATCCCCAGGTGAATCCAAGATGTGAATCTAGGCTGGTTGCTACTGGTGCCTAGATTGGGGTCACTTAGCAAGGAATACAAGGGATAGGGGCTCACTGAGGCTGGCTATTCCTTGTTTGAGGGTATTTAGGAAGTTGTGATGCATGAGCCAAGACCAGTCATTCATATGGAAAAACAGCTTGGGTGGGCCCCAAGTTTAGATGGGAAGGAGTCTCTGGTGATC
>PVJD01018954.1:0-12956 GCA_004026545.1 Mormoops blainvillei | reverse complement strand
ACTCTCTGACTCTCCTTCAGCATCTGTCCCTTCAGCCCTTCTTTCCTGCCTCCCTGGGTCGCTGGCCAGTTGTCTGGTCTCCATGGCAACAGCACTTCCCATGGATGGCTGTTCCTACGAGGCCATACTCACTGTCTCTTGTCGCCTCCCTGCCTGCACACCTCTCCCCACCCCCACCCCACTCACACACAGCTCCTTTCCCCCCAAAATCACCAACACACACCGGCGGTCTCGTCTCACCTCCTAAGACTCGTTCTCCCGCCCAGTTCTCTTGTTTTCTGTCCAGTTGTCAGGGTCTCAAGGACGGTTTACTTGCACCTCCGCCGGTCTGCTCTGGGCCCTGGTCTCTGGACGGTACGGTTGGAGTTGGCAGGGTGGTGACATGCTGTGGGGATGTGGCGTGGTGGCCTGAGGGGGCCGCCGCCGCTATGTGCACCGTCTGGAAGGGCGCGGGCTGCGGCGTTGGCCAGGCCCGGACGATAGCTCCGTGGCGCAGCCACCTGCTGGGTGTGCTCCGTGAACAGCCCCTGAGCGCCTGCCATGAGCCGGGGTGAGCCAGGCCCCGGGGTTCCGCCGCCGGAGCACGGGGACTCTTCAGTGGCCTTCGGGCCGGCGGGAAGAAGGTCTTCACATTTAGCGAGTGACTATACAGGATAGCCGGTTAGGTTTGAATTTCAGATAAACAATGATTTTTTTAGTGTAAGTATCAATATTTGTTATTTATTTTATCTGACAACCCTAAGTGGAAGAGACAGAAAGCAAATATGCAAATACAGAGATAGCATAATTCCAGGATTGTGGTGGGTGCCGGGAAGAAAAAGCCAGCACTTTCTCTGTGAGAGCGCCCCAAGGGGCACCCCCCCAGGTGGTTCGAGGTGGACTCCCCAAGTCCGGGAGCAAAGGAGCCTCCGTGTGCGAAGCTGGGGTGTTGTTATTAACAATGATGATTTAAAACATCAGGCCCAGCATGAATTCCTGACATTGTGTAGAATACTCCCTGGGTCACTAAACTGCCGTCTTTATCATAACTGTCTATAAAGAGGCCATTTCAGTGCCTAGCTACTGAATGCCACCCAGCCACATGCAGCACACTCACCTGCATGTTTAAAACTTCTCTTTAAAAATTAAGCAGCAGAGCCCTGACCGGTGTGGTTCAGTGGGCTGGGCATCATTCTGCAAAGCAAAGGGTTGCTGGTTCGATTCCCAGTCAGGGCACATGTCTAGGTGGTGGGTTCAGTCCCCATTTGGGGGCGTGCAAGAGACAACGGATTGATGTTTCTCTTCCTCTATTTCTCCCTCCCTTTCCCTGTCTCTAAAAAATAAGTAAAATATTTTTTAAAAATTAAGACGTAGAATGTTGTCTGAAATCCCTACTTTCCATAGAGGACATTAAAAAGCCCAGTAGACCCCTTGCCACGCGACTTGTCTGAGACCCAATTTGCTCATCCGCAGCACAAGCATGGTGACGCCTGAGGCACGAGGGTGGTCGTGAGGGGCCAGTGAAAGGGTGTCTGTCGGAGCGTTGGTAAGGTTTCGAGGGCCACGTAAGGAGACGTGGTCTGATGGGTGTTTCGGTCCCAGTTGTCCCAGTTGTCTCGTCTTTTACCTGAACAGTAAGGAGAGGGAGTCCGGGTTCAATCACATGCCCCAGGATGCTGAGCCGTCCGGAAAGTCACTTTCCTGGGCAAGCGGCTTTCAGCCTGCGGAGGTGACGGGGGGATGGCGGGGTGGGGGGGATTTAGTAAACTGCTCATAAGCACAGAAGGAAGATTTAGTGCAGGGACATGTGTCTTAAAGGGAGCTTAGCCTTTGAAGGCTACCTGCCAGGGGACAGTTTGGAAGGAGCCGTGACTCACCCCCCTCTCATGGGTCCGGGACCGACAGCACCAGCCTTCTTCTCTCCAGCTACTCAGCCCAGGCTTATGTCACAATATCCCAGCGACAGCAGGGACTGGGAGGGCTGTCCCCAGCAGAACAGCTGCCAGTGGGACATGGTGGTCAGGGGACAGGCCTGGCCTCCCATCCTAACTCCATGGCCCATCAGCCACCTGAGTCTCGGTTTTCTCCTTTGCTGCACAGGATGGGGCGGTGCCATCGACATCATAGAATGGTGGCCTGGGTTCACGGAGATGGCACATGGCTAACATGCTTGGCACAGTACCTAGGACACAGAAACATTCAGCAGTAGCCAAGGCCAACGCCACCTTCAGGGTCATCCTTGTTGGTGGAGGCAGACTGTGCATGATATCACTATGGCCAAGTGTGTGTGTGTAGATGCCATGAGCCACAGCCAAGCCTGCATGTGTAAGCCACACCACAGCAGTTCCAGGGCCCAGACGTCCCCAAGTCCCCCCGTTCTTCCCTTCCCAGTTACCAATGCCTAACAGTCAACGCCAGTTGCTAATGCCCTCAGTCTGGGCTCTGGCCCCGTACCCTTCGTAAGGCAGTCCTCAGTGCCGTAGGTCTCAGTGTGAACAGCAGGCCCCGCGGGCGCAGGCAGGAGGCCAGGCCCCCGGAGGGAGTGAGGGCTGGGGCTGGGGCTGGGGCTTAGGGGGGACTTCTGCGTGGAACTCAAGCTGCAGCCTCTTTGCAGGGACATTAGCTGCACCGGAGAAGAAGTGTAACCTTATATTTTTGCTGCACCTCAGAGGAAAACTTTGCATTTTAAATTAACAGCATGTCCACCGCCAGTATTTGTGGTTACCACCTGTAATGTAAATCTCTTTTAGAGACGTGCGAGAGCGGCATACATAATGAGATATCAACGTGAGGCTTGATTTAAAGTGGCTTCTCATTAATATAACAAATGAAGTGTACCAAAATTTGAAAGTATATTCCTGTGGGCCTAATTAAAATACTGAACAGAACACATGTGTATGTATATTTTAAGGGAAGGCGTTCGGCAGCCAGAATTAGCTACAAAAATTCACGCAGATCACGGAGCACGCTATGTGCGTGTTTTTACAAACGTCACCGGACCTCTTCCCTGGGCTATGCCCAGTAACGTGAGTCTGAGTTAGTGCCCGCCTGCAGTGGCAGGTGGGTTCTGCTTGACAAATAGGACACTCTGAGCAGTGGCGAGCCCCAGGGAGCTCTACCTGAGCTGCTCGTGGTCAGAGGAGAACTCTCAGTGCATCTTGTGAGGTGTCAGAGTCCTCCTCCATCCCACCCAGGGCAGCTGCCTGGGCTCTGCTCCTGTGAGCCCTTAGGTCGGAGCCTCCGGAGGGCGTGCCCAGAGCTCAGGAAGGGGTGGGCTCTCCACTGCCCACGTTGGCATCCAGGAACAGGTGCCTGAGGGCAGCCAGGTGTCACGCGGGGAGGACTGATGCCTGGCTGTGAGATGGCTGGAGTCCCCACGAAGGGGTGGTCTGTGTGGAAATGCAGTCTGGTTCCACTGCCCGGTCAAGGGCAGGAGTTGACGCAGCATTCGTGACGGCCCTTGTCCCCAACCCTCTGATGGCAGTGAGCTGAGGGGAGCCCCGAAAACCCAGCCAGGGGCCCCAGGTGGGCTCCTGGTGCCTGTACTCCAAAGGCCTGGTGTCCGGTGGGGGTGGGGAGGAATGACTCCCTGGTGGTGATGTTGGTCACCATCAGAAGAGACCCCAGAGGTCAGGCCACCTGACCAGAGAGTCCCCTTGTCTATCCACATGTCCCCTCAGCCATCTGGAACAGGGCCTTGTCACCAGGCTGTGCAGCAGGACTTCTTCACATGGCTCTCTGGAGCACCGAGGGTCTCTGCCCTCAGCAGGGAAATTCCTCCTGGCCCTGTGAGGGCCTGAGGGGCGAGAGAGCCCAAGCAGGGACTGAAGATACATGTCACACGCAGGTGCTGTGTGTCAGTGTGAGGACACAGCTACTGAGACACGGACTCCGCAAACAGTGACCATGTCTGCGCTGGCTGGCCACCTCGAACTCCTGTGATGGGCCAGCCAGCTAACCCCTCTGCTGCTGACCTGCGAATGGAGACGCCTGGAGTACTGCACCCGTGCTGGGAGCGACAGGAGGACGGCATTCGGTGCTGCCTAGGAAGTATGGGTCCTCCGAGCGGCGAGTACTTCCTCGTCATCTGTCGCTGCTCCTGCTACTCTAGGAGTTGCTGGCTGAGATCCAGTCCCTGGGGACCTTCGGGAAATGAAGTTCCATGATAATAATGGACATGCACATAGCGTTGGTGACTTAACGCACCACCTCCAGGCATCTCATTTCCTTACAGTGTGTGACAACCTGGGCCAGGCTGGTTACCCTTCCTCCCTTGACTGAGGAGACGGGCCCGGGGGTGTGGACTTGCCCAAAATCACAGCCACTGAGGGGTGAAATGCAAGTTCCAATGCAAGCACCCGCCTTTGAAATCTTTGTCTCTCCGCCTGGGGTGGGGGAGGAGGACCCTCAGAGAACCCCAGAGAAAGCTCTGTAGAGCTCAGAGAGCTCCCCACGGCCTTCACGTCCCGGGCTCGGGAGACGATCTGAAGCCAGGCGGTGAGGCATGGACAGCAGGGATGAATCTGACCAAGATGTCGCCTCAAGATCCCTTTCATCTGGTCAGCAACTGGCTTTCCTTCCACACGGTTGCAACACCCATGTCACCCATGGTGACGGGAGGACCCGGGGTCCCAGGTTGAATCTCTCCATTTCTGGGTGATTTGTCGGAAGGCTGGTGGCTGCAACCGAAACCTTGGTATTTCATTGAACACGCATTCAGAGGCACATAATAAAGATTTCTGGGTTCGTGGAAATTCTTTGACCTTGAGGTGTCACACGTGGCCTTTTGCATCGAACGACTTTTTCCAGGAGGGCACTTGGAAGAGGCCTTGCTGTGTGGGGTCAGCAGTGTGCATGGGCTCAGGGGACCGCTAGTGGTTCATGACACTCATGCACAGCTTCCGCACGAAGAGGATGAGCGAGCTCCGCTTTGCTGCCCGGCGTCCTGACTGCCCATGCTGCAACCCTGAGGGACCCCTGTCACTTCACGAGCACAGTCTGCAAGAAGCCAAGGTCCAGAATTGGGTTCGGGTGGGGGAGGGGGATGAGAAGCTGCCTATTGGAGGAGATTTTGAGGAGAGGCTGAGGTAGGAAAGTTGGGTGGGATCTCTTCTGCCCTAAAAGGCAGTGGCCTCATCACAGCCTCCGCAGGCAGAGAGGGCCACGGGCTTCTGTCGCACAAGGGGGACTAGAGCCTGCTCAAGTGTGTGTATAGGAAGCCAGGCCCACACCAGGGTCAGGGACTTCAGAAGCTCATTGGTCCCCAAGAAACGATGCAGACAGAAGATGTCGCTGGAATGCAAAGCCTCTTGGGTAGGCTTAAGGCCCAATGAGAGAGGAGGTTTTTGAGGGGCAGAGGACCGGAGGGGTAGGTTGGCCACCAAGGCGCCAAGGCAAAGTCCGGGCTGCCCACTGGTTCCTCACACTGTGAACTCTTGCCCCTTGCCTTGGCGTATGCTGTGCCCTTGCCAGGAATGCCCTTCCTCTCACTATTAACCTTCAGGACTCAACTTTCCCTGAACAGGATGTGGATCCGAGTGACATTTCAAAGAGAGGACCAGCAGGGTTTACACCAGCTGGATTCGGTGTCGAGCAAGGCAAGGGAGAGAAGGACCTCAGCCGAGGTCAAGGGTGTTTGGCTGTGGGGCGCTGGAGGGCTGCAGCCGGCGCGAGTGGCGGGCGACCGGGAAAGGGGCCGCGTCTGCCAGAGTGGGGACGCTTCCCTTCCTCTCCAACAGGCTAAATGCCCTGTCAGCGACAGTCGCAAAGACAACGGGAGTCCCCAGGGAAGGACAAGGGGAGGACTCAGACCTGGGAGTGGTGACTCAGAAGTCCCTTACGTTGCTGGTGGCAAGCACAGGGTCAGAGGGGGAGACTCAGGCCCCGCGGGGATATTGGGGGAGGGAGGCCAGCAAGAAGTGGCCGTGGACCCGGCAGCCTCTTCCCTGGCAACTTGAACCTGCTCGCATCAGCTTTGGCTTTCTTTACTGCTCTGGGAGGGGATCAGAGCCCCAGGGGTTCACGTTTTGCACCACTGCTCTAATAGAACAGTTTTTAAAAGCATTCCTTGGCATTTGGAACCTGCTAGCTGGTGGCTTTGGGAGAACCAGGATCCAGCTGGAAACGACAGAACATGCCAGGCAGGCAGCTGCCCAGAGGGTGCTACTACACGCCCACCCGCCTTCGGTTACCAGAAGAAAACAGGATTCTGCTAAGAACTAAGGAGAAGCCAGGTACTGTGCGCCTGGGCGGCTGCCCTCTTGGGGTTGGGGAACTGAGCGAGGGCAGAGGGTGGGAGAGAGAGACAAACACCCTTCCCAGGGGTGTAAAGCTGGCGGGGCGGGGGTTCTGGGTTCCGGAGAGAGGGGACGAGGGCCAGCGACACCCAGGGAGCCTGTCCAGCGGGGCTGCCCACGTGGGATGCGCTGGTGTCAAAGTCCCTCCGCATCCTGGGGGTGGGGGGTTAGAAGAAATGGGGGGAAGGCAGGCCACGGTGAGGGGCGCGTGGGTGTCAGGGTCTAAGCCGAGTCCCGGGCCCGGACACGGACTCTGAGAACGCAAGGCAGGCCTGCAGCTCCCCAGGCCGCTGCGATGGGGGAATGCGGTGGGGGCGGGGCGGGTAGGGGACGTTGGGACGACAGACACGGGTCGCAGCCACACTCCAGTGCCCTGTGGGAGGCCTGGGGTCGGTTCCTTGTCCTCGGTCCTGGGAAAGGGCGCAGTGGGGGCAGCGGGGACGCGGGGTCCAGGGAGTGCCCGTGGGTTGCCTGCGAGCAAGGCCTGGGCAGAGGGCAACAGGCCGCGGCCGCACGGGTTTATCCCCGCGAAGTCACCTCCCCTGGGACGTTCGCAGGACTCGGACCGCTGCCCTGACACTGAGGCGTGGGCTGGTCCGCGCGCCCTAAATAACGCAACCCAGACATGCACGCAAAGACTGGCTTCTCCCACAGCCGGCAAAGGGCCTCCGAGCTCCGCCGGACACAGCGCCCTTCCCTCTGGCCTGCGGTGACCGAGTGACGGCGGGCGCCTGCCTGCCACGGTCAACCGGCCCCTCCTGCTCCTGCTCCGTGCGCAGGGCTCCGCAGGGACCCGAGCAGGATGCACTGGGTGGTGGGCGCGGCGCCCGGTAGGACACGAGCCATCTCTGGAGCCATCTCTGGTCGGGCGCCCCCGCCTGAGTGAGCCGGGTCCCCCACCCCGCGCCCCTGTGTGTGAGTGCTGCGCGAAGTCACGTGCATGCTCGGGCGGCCCGGAGCCAACCACTCAGCCGCGCGGGGCGAGCAGCCCCGGATTGGGCGATTTAACCCGCCTCGGGCTTCAAACTGGTCAGCGCTCGTTCCGCAGGCCCCCACCCTCCTGCTGGCCGAGGGGCCCCGGGGGCGTTAGAAAGGGCGCCCGCTGCCACGTGCACGCCCGGCCGGGCCTGCGCTGGCGCCGGTGCAGGGAGCGCGGTGCGCTGCCACGGACCCGGCCTCGAAGCAGCAGGGACCCAGGTCGGGCCGGGGGCACACAAAGGCGTGAGAATTCCGGGTTAGCTGTGGTCGTAATTGGAGGTGGATGGTAACGTTTGGTAAAGTGAAATGTCACGGATTGCGAGTCTGGAGCCCACCCCTCCTCGCCTTTGGTGTTTGACTGTCTTTATCCTCGGCAGTGTGTGATTCCCATGATTCAAAGACAGAGCTTTAAAGGTTCATAAAGCTCCAAAGATTTCAAATAGCTCTTTTAAAAGCACTTTGATGGTTTAAATGCAGACACATGAATTACATATCTCTTAAATTACACAGGGTTTTAAATCTAAGGGAAAATGTCTTTGGCAAGATGGATTGGGGTTTTGTCTTGCGTGGGCAGTGTTTACAGAAGCCTGCGCAACGTATTCAGGTTGATGGTGGGAAGGGAAGAGAAAGGAGGCATTGGGCGAAGGGTGCTGAGATTTCCTGCCCCTGGCCCCATGGTGGCTCTCAGAGCAGAGAGGTGACACTGGGACCTTCATGTTCCTCCCAGGCGAGGGCAGGAATGAGACCACATCTGACGCCTGGAGGGCCAAGGGTGAGCTCCTCCTGGGAAGGGGTGAGTGAGGGAATGAATGGACGATGCACGATGCACGAACCAGTGAATGCCGCCGTTACCCCTCCCCCTCGCTATGCCTGCAGCCTGCCCACCCCCTAAAGTGACAGAGCTTTTGGGTCTCTCCAGGTCAACCCTTCAAGAAACGTGGGAGGGAAGGCAGTTGGCATACGGTGAGAGCTCAGGCTTGGGGTCAGGGCTCACAGCCTGGAGTTCATGCTGTGCCACTCGTTGTCGGGGTGATCTCTTTAATTTTCAGTGTCCTCACCTATAAAATGGGGTCATAGTGGCCACGCAGTCATGGGGTTGTGAGGACTCCTACAGATACATGAAAAGCACTTGGCGAAGGTCCTGGCCCACAAGTACCTTCAAAATGGCGGTGATAATGGTGCGTGAGGATGATGGTGATGCAGGCGGTGGTGATGAGGATGATGGTGGTCGCCCCTCAAGCTCTCCTTCAGCAATTGGGTTACAGTGTTGGCAACCAACTTTTGTGGTGACCATACCTACTGTCTACGCCATGAACTTCGGTGCACAGCACATCCCATCTCATAGTTCCATAGTGTTGGTGGCCCCCCACAGGTGGGCATCCTGTTGTCTCCCGTGGTCAGCTCTACAGGCAGGACCCAACCCTTATCCAAAGGCTGTGGCAGCTGGTAGTCTTGCAGGATGGTGGGATTACACCCCGTCCCTAACCCCAAGAGCGTCCCCTCCTCCCAGGCCTGTGAGAGTTACCTGTTGTTGGAGCGGCTGTACAGAGAAGCAGACTCTCCTGCCCTGCTCGGGCACAGGGGACTTTGCCAGAGAGTTTCCAGAGCTGCCAAGAAGTCTTGGAACAGTCTCGGCCTTGAGTATGTGCAAGAACTAGAAGAAAACAGGAATATTCTCCAAACTGTTTCTTAGAAAATGAACCAGGGGATGAGCTTCCCCTAGCAGAGAGGGATTTGGGAAGACAGACCTCAGGGGTCATGGTTCTTCCAGAGAGGCAGAAGATGTCAGTGAGCAGGCCCTGTGGAAGGGCCGTGTCCACTCAGACAACTTCCCATCTCCAGTGCTTCCCTGGAGCCCTTTGCAGAGAAAGAAAGTCCCCTTGGCCACCCCTCCTCCACCCCCGGGAGTTTTGGTCCCTCTCACTCATCCCTGACTCGACCGACCGCGTGCCGGTTGTTATTAAGTTAATTTGGGAGTTTGTTCTCTGTTTACTCAATTGCGGTTGCGAGGCTCCAGCCCCAGTTAGAGCGGTAAAGCTCTGGAAGACAGGACCCCTGATTTGCTTCCTCAGATGCCTCACCACAGCCTTGGGAGACAACAGGGCTGGGGGCAGGGTGCCCATATTTGGCGTCTCCACGTGCTAGCACAGTGTTCTGCCCGTACTGGGTGTCGGCTAGTGTCTACTGAATTGACAGGTGACCAGTGGCAGAGGTGAGGCACATGTCATCTTTTCAGGGCAGACTCTGACCTTGTCCTTCCTGACTCAGGTGGCCCCAAATGCCATGTGCTCAGGGCCATAGGTACGTCCAGGTGGCACCACTGGCAGCTGCCACGTGAGGTGCATCTGGAGGTGAGCCACCTGGCTGCTCCAACTGAACGCACGCCAAGGGCTCCTGGGGAACCTACCTCCTCTCTTTCACTAGGAAACTGTGATTTTAAGCAATCAATAATATTCGATTTTTAGAAACAAATTCCTCATCCAGTCAGTTTTCATTCCAAACTCAGAAATGCTTCAAATCTCCCAACCCCCCACATCAGAAGGTCTGGTTAAAAGTGCTAGCTCTTGATTTTACTGCCTGATTCATCATGGGTTTGGGGGCCGCTGGGGTGGGGGCAGAGCCAGGAAATCCCAACAAAGCGCCACCATCGCCCTAATCTCTTTCTATTACAGAAATGGATGGCGAAGTGGGGATTATGGCACCTATAAATCAGCGTGGTGTTCTGGATAATCTAATACATTTTTCAAGTGTTGTTCTCACTGGCTGGCATGCACAGAACTGCTCAGTTGGCACAAACTTTGCAATCAATCTTTCCCCCCACCCCTGGCCTCGCCACCACCTCCGAACCCTCCTAATATTTTATACATAAACCAGTTTGGATTCGCAGGGCATTCCAGCTAGTAAATGCTCTGAAGATTCATCTTTATGGACTGGCAGCCCAGCCTTGTAGCGTCCCAGCTCCTCAAGATGAAAAGGGGTTTTATTCGGTGTGTTACACTGCGCGGGGGTGGATGCTGGTTCCATTATTACCACGCGTGCTGTCCTCCAGGGATGAGAGACAGAGGCGGACAGGAGACCTCAGGGGAGGGGCACAGGGGAAAATGACCCTCTTCTTTTTCCCTTTGGTTCCAAGGTCCCCCCAACAGCTCATCAGGGCCCTTGGAGGCTCCCTGAGCCCCAGGGGAACGAGGACTGTGCGTTTCCCTCTGGGCACGTGACTGCCTCCCTGCCCCAGGGGAAGAGGGGCCGGGATCAAATAGACTCGGAGGGCTGTCGGGGGCGGGGCTTGGCCCTGCCAAAGGAAATGAAGACCGCGGCAGTTTCATTTGCTTTAAAGTGCAGCTCTCGTAATAAATGCGCACAGCAAATGTGCTGAGCAAACACCTCGGTGGTCATCAATATGCGGGGGCTGTTTATTGCCTCATAAACTTGGAAGCCAGTGATATTGTCTCTTAAATCAATGGCTGTGTGGACGGCCCCGCGCTCCAGGAGAGCAGGACATCCCGGCCGCGCCGGCGCTTGAACTAATGGCTGGAGCAGTGACGGAGAGGGCCTTAGTCATTGCCGAGGGAATTAGGAGCCATCCCAGAGGACAGGCGCAGCATCAGCGTGTATCTGTGTCAGGACGGCGGGCCATAGCGCCTGGGATGCACAGGGTGCCGTCCATTCCCCAGGAGGGAGGGGGCGGGTCTGTCTGCCTCTCTAGGCGGTGGGTCCTTGAGGGTGGCCTGGGGCCACCCCTCCGGATCCCCAGCACCGGGCATTGGGTCCTTATGGGTAAATGCTGGAGGAAGAGGGTGAGCAGTGAACCAGAGAGGAGCCGGGGCTGGAAGGTGAGAAACAGAAAAGCTGCCCTGGGCCACAAATAAAGGGCAGCTGGCACCGTCCCGCTAGGCCGGGCTGTTCTTTGTTGAACAAACACAATTTCACCGAACACCAGCATCAAACAAGGTCACCCTGTGACAGGGATGGAGAGAGACAAACACAAGGCCACTTGTAAGCATGGCTGAACACAGACCAAAAACAAGCACACTGTCTAAACCACGAAATGACCACACGTCCCTCCCTCCCCCCTAGGATGAATGATGGCCCCTTCCTTCCACTTACAGCCTGTGCCTCGACCCCTCCTCCACCTCCCACGTAAAACAGCGATGTCCCGTTCTGCCCAATTGCTTGTTCCCATGCCCATCACCAAGCCCAAATTCTGTAATGAGCCCCCCCACCACACCCTCACCGAGACACCCCAGCTTTTCCCGTTGTGCTCAGCCTCCTGGGGGCAACAAGTACCCAAACCCCAGCTTTGTGTTCCCGATGTCTTTGGCTAATGGGCATCGTTCATGGCATCTGGTTCTGCCAACCCAATCCGTTCATCTCTGCATTGAGGACAGGCCCACTGCTACTACCATCTCTACAACCGCCATAATCACGGCCACCATTTCTTTTCTTAAGAAATATTTTATTTAGTTTTAGAGAGAGGGGGAGGGAGAAAGGGAAGGAGAGAAACATCAATGTGCTAGAGAAACATTGAACAGTCGCCTCTTCCACATCCCCACCTGGGGACCTGGCCCACAACCCAGGCACGTGCCCTGACCGGGAATGGAACGAGCAACCTTCCACTCCACAGGCCAGCGCTCAAGCCACTGATCCACACCGGCCAGGGCCACTTCCGCCATTTCTATGACAACCCCCACCACCATGATCACTGCCACCATTACCACCAGAGCCACCATCGCCACAGTGCTCCCTACCGCCACCTGCTGAGTGATTTACACACATTGAATTATTTTATCCTTTTTCAACTCTGTAGGGCAAGGACAGCTATCTCCTTTTCCCAAATAAGGCTGCCTGGTTCAGAGAGGTTAAGTAACTGGCTCAGGAGTACTCCTCTAGAAAACAGCAGAGCGGGGTTTGAAATCCCAGTCAGCCAGGCACACCGCACTGCTCCCCACAAGCAGAATGCTCCGGTGCCTGGCCCAGAGGTCCCCGCCACCTCCCCCTGCACCCCCACCCCCGCCATGCTGCCCCTTTCCGGGAGCTTGGATCTGAGCAGCCAGCAGCTGCCCCTGTGACTCTCCTCCGCAACCCTGGCTGACCCCCACCGGACTTGCAAATTATTGTGTTTCTTTAAGGTGGCGTTGCACGTGTTTGCTCTGGTCTCTTACGTGTGGAGTCCTGTGTAATTTAACTTCTGCAGGAAGATCTTATTTCATTCATATCCAAGCTCTGGAGTCTGTCTCCCGGTTGCCTTCGTGTGCCAAATACAGCGAACACATATTCTCTCCAGAGCCAAGAACAGAAGCTGCCACTTACGAGTCTCAGTCTATGACTGTGACCAGCATGATCACTTCTGCCCGTGTCCTTTATTTCATGACCATATTTTTCTTCATAAATGGCACCTGACTTAGAAAGAGGCCCAATTCAAAGTTTTTAATTCAAATTATTTGGGCTATCTGAGAACATATGAAGCATCTGAACTGTGGGTGGAAAATACCCTTTTTACATGCTTGCCTAAGTCCAAAACAGCTTAAAGGATTTTCTTCAATAAAAAAAAAAAAATCACTTCTGGACTGAGGAAAAAAATATGATCCATTTCCACAAAAGCAATGCCTACAGAGAGAAAGCGTCTGCGGCTGTGAAAGCAGACCCTTTGCAGGAAATGGAACCCAGCCGACAAGCAAGCCCCTTTGGGCTCCGAAGGTAGGC